>PUHP01000048.1:46804-71181 GCA_006783085.1 Colletotrichum shisoi | reverse complement strand
TTAAATTTATATTTATTAATTAAATATTTTACTTTTTAAGCTATTTTATAGAAAATTAAAATACTAAATATATAATACTACTATTTATACTTATATTATATATAATAGTATAGTAATAATAGCTTAATTTAAGTTAATATATTTCTAATTAATTAATTAAATTTATTTAGACTTATTTTTATTTATTTTTATTTATTTTTACTTATATTTATTTATTTTTATTTACTAATTAGTATACTAGTACTTACTAGTACTTACTTAAGTACTAATAGTAAATACTAGTACTAAACTAGCCTAGTATTAGTATTAGGCAGTACTAGACTAATAAGTATTAGTATTACCTAATACTTACTTAAGTATACTTATTTACAACCCTGCTTGGGACGATGGGCTAAATGCAGGTCGCATGCCGAGAATCGTGAGAACAAGGGAGACGGTGGGTAGCGTAGAGCGTAGGACGCTTGACCTCTATGGGCCCCTACTGACGGCCTGAGTCATCACCGAAAAAAACACCCTTTTAGCCACGAACTTAACCAGCAGTTACTGTCTGCTGGAACACCTTGATAAATACCATGGCCTAGAAGCTTCAATTGAACCATGATGGGAATAACCTCTATGGGCAACGCTGGGGGTTATATAATGCGGGCTCGAGTAGGACTGGCGAGACGGTGGTTGTGAAGAAGCCTCGCCTCTCTGGTGCACGTTGTTGATCCCATGCTCTAGGAGGCGCTCTACACGTGTAGGTAGCTTTCCCGACCAACACACACCACTGTTGGCAAATTACTACTGAGGTACGTTACAAGGCAGTCCCTCTTGAGGTCGCACAGGTATACAATATGAAGAAAAACACGGTTAAAAACACAGTATAAGTATTATACCTAACACTAAATACATTATAAGGTTTCTTTAGAAACTTAGTATTATAGAGGCTTCTAGGCCTATAACTACCCTATTAACTAACCTTATATCTAGGTAGCTAGCTTTCATTATAACCCTAATAGGTATACTAAAGTATATTAAAATTAATATTATAATAATATATTAACTACTTATTTATATAAACTATTATCTAGTATATAAGTTTATATAAAATAACTATATTTAAATAAAAATATCTTCTCCTTAACTTACTATTTTTATTAGTAGATATAATCTATTAATTTAATTTCTTTTTTATACCTCTAATAAAATAAATATAAATATCTAATAAGTTAAGTAATTAATATTAATAGCTAAGAGGCTAGGCCTTTATAGGCTACCTATATAAAGCCTACTTATAGGCTTTAGGTCTTTAATAAACCTAGAAGTAGTAGCTTTATTAGTATTTATAGTAAAGCTATTTATACTTAAAGAACCAAGTCCTAAAGACTAAATCTATAATATTATAACTATATTTGGAGTAATCTTTAATATACTTAACTTAGGGTATAGTATAATAAAAGAGCTATAAGAAGAGATTAATAGTTTAAGGTAGTAGGATAATTTTATTAAGGACGTCTTATACGCCCTTATAATAGTAATAATAGTTATGTAATAAGTGGTGGTGCTAAGGTTGGTGGGTAAGGATGGTTATAGAAGCAAGGAAGCCAGACCATGAATGTAACACAGTTCCTAAGAACACTATGCCCCTTCGAAAAGGGTGGCAAATTACTACCGAGTGCATTCCAAGCTACTCTGGCTCGTCAGCATCAAATTGCGTGTTTTTGAGACCGGGTTGTTATTGACTTGCAGGGCTTTGTAGCAACCAGGACGGAGGGAAGGGAGCAGGCGGCTGCCATTTCGAGCGTAAGGTCCACTTGACAATTGTATGTTAGCGGGGACATACGTTTCTCTCCTCCCGACTAGGCACAGGACTGCAGAGGCAACCATTCGCGTCTTATCCAATGTTTTGTACCCTGTACAGAGTACAGAGTACGGATATTGTATCCGTATTACGCACTAACAAAGTGGACGGCCGGACGCCAGGCATTGAACCCACCTCGCCACATGTCAAGTCCTATTCCTGGCGTAGCACGCTGCAATCCCGAGCGCGGGTTCTTTGCACAGCCCTACTGTCCCTGGAAGAACCAGCCTTGATCCAAGTCTGGGGACTGAAGAGGGCGCGCGTGGTGCACTGTCTTTTTCTGGCTGTGCTGTGCCGGCACTAGTGCACTTTTTCCCCCGTTGGATGGATGGATCATGAAAATGATGGGGTGTCAGATTGATATCCCCTCTCTTGTGTCCCAAGATGGACCCTTGTTGCTTCTGAGGCCTCTTATTGCCAGCCGATCTACTTATGAACGACGCGCATTCTCGTGCGCTCCGCTTCCTTCGTTTCTCCCAAATCGGCACGCTATACGCCAAACGGTGCAACTCGACACTCGAAAACTTCCATCGACTCGCGACATCAAGACGAGGAGAAAGGGAAAAAGGGAAAGAGAGAAAAGAAAGGGAAAAAACAGAAGAACAGGCCACCACGGAGAGACCCACCAGCCTTATCAAAGGGGCGGGGATGCGCTGCCTCCAACTCTGGCTAATCTGCCTCCGTTTCCCGTACAAATGAGTGTCTGGGCCCACTCTTCCCTACTATCATCTGCTTTTCTCCCTCTAAGTCTAGAAAATCCTAGAAAAATCTTAGAGAGATGTACTCTTTAGAATACTCTCCAGGAGCTGGTTAGGGTTAGAGGTTAGGGTTCGGGTTAGGATTAGGGATAGAGTTAGTATAAGGAATATGGAATTGGTTAGGTTTAGCTGTTTAGGACTGGAGGCAGATTAGCCAGAGTTGGAGGCAGGGTATCTTCGCCCTATCAAAGACAACAACTCACGTACACTCTCTCGGCTCTCACCCGTCCACCCGAATCGAAGCTGCCGTAGACCATTCTTCCTTCAGGCCCTCGCCCAAGCCGGCCCTGCAACGCCCGAAAGGAGAATATCTCTGACCCGGCTTACCTCACTTAGCATTTGCTGTACACTGCACGCGCAGTAGTCATCTTAAGAGAACAAGAACGGCCGGCCCTTCGAAATCGTCGCCCCGACTTCGCCCCATCCTCACGTCGACTTCTTTCCTCTTGTGTTTACGCCTCTCCACCGATTCTACTCTGTACATCCTGCGTTCATCGAACCCTCGTAGTTGCAACTCGAACTCTATCCTAAGGTTGTCCTTGTTCTACATAGGTACCTTCCTTCGTCCATCGTCCTGGCTTGGCGGCCTTCCCCCCTTCTGGTCTTTCGTCCACGGTTGCCCACGGTTGCCCCACCCGCCTAGCGTCTCCTGGACTCCACACCCACACCTCCCACTGGCACAACCCCCGGTTCACTGCCCCCTTCCCCCCAAAGGGCCAAGACTGCAAGAGACCCGTGGTGTCCCGTCTTAGGCTCTTGCTGCTGGCTTGAACTACAGTGTGGTATGCTGCTCCTACTTAGGTACCTACCTAACGCTACCCGCAACCTTCGCCCCCTCCCCTCCTCCTCCTCCTCCACGACCACGCCCAGTATTGCCTTCTCTTACGCCAGTCAAAATCCGGAGACAGCGAAAAGGAGCCCTGTCTGCCTCTGAACCGATCAAACTGCTCACCCCGTTTCAGCTTCACACCAACATCATCCTCGCTCTCTCTCTCTCTCTCTCTCTCTCTCGATCTCAATCTCTCTTTCTCTCTTTCTTGAACAGCTTACCCCTTGCTGTCAACCTGAACTCAAAAAACCTCTACCGTCGTTAAGGGAAATCTGAACTCCATTTCGTCACTTCCCTCCCCTTTTCACCTCCTTCTCTTTTATCCTCTCTTTGACCTTTGCGCCTGGTTTGTTTTCGAATTTCCCGCCGTCGGGGTAATCTCCACTCGTTCTTTATCCCTTGACAACAACCAGACCCCCAAAAGAAGGAGTTTCGTTCCAGCCGACCGTACTTTTCCGACAGCTGACTGACGCCTGCCCGTCTGCGCCGTCCTACTCTCAAATTGTGCCCGATCCGACACACCACACCCCCAGCCCCCTTCCCTCCACGACGCCTTCCCACCACTATTAAGCATCATCTCATCTCGACTCCTCCCGGGGAGTCGCCAACACCGTCGACCTGGCTACAAGGCTAGACTCCCGCCGCTCTTTGCTCGGCGGCGACCCAAACTTTGCAGGCTTCGACCAAGAACTTGCTGCACGACAGTACGCTCAGCAATATCAACAGCAATACCAACAGCAATACAACCCGCCCCAAGCATCCAGTAACCAAGGCTACGCTTTTCGCGAGGGTCTCGCTCCATCCACGATGAACGGCTCACGTCCCAGTAGCGGTGCGAGTGGCCCCCTCGGCTTCGGCTTCATGGGTGTAAAGTGGCCAAGGATCTTCTTCCTCATCGCTCTCGTCCAGGCCATAATCTGCCTGGCCTTCGAGTGGTACGTCGTCATCCCGGCACCAGTCGACTTCTCGTGTCGCTTGCTGCATACTGACTGCCTCGTAGCTACGTCTTCTGGAAATTCCAGACAAGTTTGACCGATCAGGATACCCAAGAAACGACAGACGCCAATACCGACTCGCCAAGGCGGATAATCCCGACATTCCTGACGCTTTTCATCTTCGGCTTCCTGTACGAATTGGTTGTTGTCTGGGACGCGTTGCGAGCGAAGAACACCATTCAAGTTATTGGCGTGTGTATTGCCAACCTCGCACTGATGGTTTACACTGCCATTCAGGTCGAACAAATCGAAGAGGCGCTGGGTCAGCTGAGGGACAATGGCTCTCTCAAGAACCCGCAAGACAACATGTGGGTCGACGTAAAACCGTACTTGGTCGCCATCCCCTGCATCCTGGGCTTTTGTACCATCGCCATGGCCTTCACTGCCTGGAAGCTCTACCAAGTCTTTGCTTGGGACATTCTTAAGACCATAGGAGCCGACTACAGGATGAAGAAGCGTTTCCTGCACTACCAGGTATGCAATCTCGCGCCCATGTGTCGCTTTCTGACACCAGTACTGACTTGAGCCAGATCTATATCGCACTTCTGAAGTTCGACTTCTTCTTTTTCCTCGGCTTCACTGTTCAGTTTCTGGTTATTGTTACGCTCAAAACCGACACCGAATTCGGTCTGACCATCGCCGCCGTCCCCATTACTATTGCCATTTTGCTTTTGGCTGCCTGGTTCACCAGGATCGAAAATAAGATCGGCATGTCCATCGTCATTGTCTGCTACCTCGGCGGCCTTACCTACTTCCTCTACAAGCTCGTCCGGATTTACCAGCCACACACGGAACAACAGTACAGGGCGGTGCGTAAATCGCTCACTGCCTTTGCTGTCATCACCATTATCCTCATTTTTTGCACCATCGCCAACTGCATCATCTGCATGCGCAACTTTGGTGCCGGCCTGAAGAATCACCTCCGAAAGCCGTCTCGGGATGTTGAAAAGAACCCGGACCTCAATTCCATCAATCTGCAAGATGTCAAACCACAGATTGCGAGCAGAATGACGATCGATTAAGGGAAGGGTGGAGCTGGCTTGACCCGACGAGGCAAACGCATGATCAAAAAGAGATACCGCTCGACTGTACAAAGAAACGACTTACGAAACAACGCCACCTTTTTTATTCAAAACAACCAAAAACCACCAAGAAATCGTGGACGGACGGGACGATGGGCACGTGGGGCCGGGCGCGTGTTGGACTGCTTGAGATTCCCCATCATCGTCGTTTCCTTCTCATTCTTTTCTCTTTCTATTCTTTTCTTGCGTGGAACACATTGCGTATACGGCGTTGACGATGCCTGCTCTCCACCTACTGAGGGGGATGAAGACTGGCCTGAAGGCGGAGTTATGGACATGTTTCTACGTAGAATTCGCACTGGCGACTACGTCCCTCCCCAAGATGACACGATGACTTCGGGAACAGCGAAAAGAGGCCGAGAAGCCTTTGTACGCTTTGCATGTTGTCGAGGTCAGCGATTTGCTTTAGACGTTTCCTTGGTGTAACTGAGCGTTGTCAGCATCAGGTACTTGAATACCATTGATAAAACCAAAGACGCACCTCCTTCGCCGTATCTACCAATGTCTAAACCGTTCCCTCGCAAATGTATGTTGCCTTGAAATGGAATGAAACGTAAGCCATCTTCGTCAGAAAATTGCTTGCATCTCCGGTCCGTCCGGAGCCGTGTTGGCCTCCAAAGCTCCACATCCGCGCCGACAACGCCGCCGAATTAACGTCACATTCCCGAGCATACCAGCAAAGTTGAAATTATGTGTTTTTGTTCCAATCGCTATACTGAACCACAGCCAGATTCGCTGCCAATCCTTTGAACTAAACCGATGCCTCGCCCAAGAGGGAAATAGAAGAAGTACCTGCCTTGCCGCCACAACCATAAAGAGAACTCCAAGCCCATGAAATCCATTCCCCATGAAAACGCCTCTGTACTGACTCCATACGCAAACGCACACATACTCAGGGGAAAAAGACGCTTATCCCCCACAGGCGTACTCCACACAGCCTGTCGTATGACATGAGGCAAGTTGCTCCACGATGCGTCTTTATCGTCGGGATCTTCGTCCTGCCCCAGGTCGAAGAACCTGAACTGGTCCTACAACTTGATCTCCCGAGCATCTTTGATATGGCCCTCATTCGGGCAGTACGGGCACTTGAAGCGAGACCCCTTGGTCAGGCGCTGCAGTGATTCCTTGCAGATGACGTGACCGCACGGCAGCATCATGGGCGGGTTCTGCTCCGTTGTCTGCTCCTTGCTTACGGGGCAGACAAAGATGGGGTGGTAGATCATGCTGCGGGGAAGGGGCGTCTCAAAAGCGAGCTCGTTTTCCGTCGTCCACTCAGTGCGCTTGGCCTTCATGTAGGTGGTATACTTGATGAGCTGCGGCAGGGCGATAGCACCGGCCGTGGCGGCGACGTAGAGGGGCGACTCGGCCGACAGGCCGAGCAGGGAGCAGAACTCGCGCGTGAAGGAGAGAGCGACGTCGTCGAAGGCGGCCAGGGTGTCGAAGACGTTGGCGTAGGGTGACTGGGCGATGTTGGACGCGTACACCATGGCGCACGATAGCTGCTGGATTTCCTTGAGGTGGCGAGCCTGGAAGCGGCCGAAGCTGGTCTGGGCGTAGGCGAGAGCTCCTGTACGGCCGTTGCGAGCATTGTCTGGAAGGCCGTTAACCTCGGGTCCCTTGAAAAGCCAAACGAACTGCAGCTTGCTGAGTTCAAACTCGAGGTTGGAGCCGCGGGCTCCGAGTTCGTCGCCGTTGAGTCGCGCCCACTCGATCGCCGGTACAAGGTTCCTATTCTTGAGCTCGTGTAAGATCTCGTACATGTTTGCGAACTTGTCCTGGAGCTCCTGAGACTGAAGCGAGTGTATATCGGCGTCGAGTGCCGCGTGATTCGGGGACGAAGGGGGAGGCCGCTCGTGGGCTTCGCGGAGAAAGGTTGAGGCCACGCTGAACTGGCCCTCGCGCAGCATGTGCATGGCGACGGCACGGTTTATCAGCGAGGGATAGGCGGCCATCGCATCGTAATCTGTCGAAAGGGGCCGCTGAGGGAAAGACTAGGAGGAGAATGATCGTGTTAGTTGGGGGAGGGTTGACCCGTCGCCTTGAGGCTCAGTGAGTGCCTACCTTGTCGAGGGCCTTGCCAAAGATCTTTTGTGCTTTTGAGACGTCCTTCAAGTCATTGTTAATTGCCTCGAAGCCTGCGTTGACGGGATTCTGGAGTTTGGTCATGGTCAAGCTTGCGCGGTGCGGGTCGGATGCTGTGGTTTCGAGAGACTTTGGTGAGCACATGGCCAGCATCACTATAGCGGGGACGAATACATACCATTGGCGATCTGCTCTCTCGCCTGAACGAGCAGGTCGAGAAGCTTGTCCGCGTCTCCAACGGCCGAGTTGAGTGTCGCTTTGCGGAAACGAGCGAGCTCCGCCTGAAGCGTCATCATGGGGTTATGTTCGGCCATGGTGGCGGCGGAGGTTTTGGGGTATTGCTCGATGCAGTATGTGTTGTGATAGGTATACTACTACTGTGTGCTGCTGCTGTTGCGTGTAGCTTGAATGTTGGGGTATTATGAAGGGCGGATCATCGCTACGAGCCCTCCAGTAAAGCTCGAATCGCTCGATACTGAGAAAGGTGAAATCCAAATCCACCGTCGAGCAGTGGAAAGTGAGTGATGGCGCAGTTTCAATGATCCAGTGGTTCCTCGATGGCTAAGTGAAGGTGGCGTGGCGGTGGGTGGATGAGGGCGGGTGTCGCCGATAGCCCGATAACAGAGGGCGCTTTCTTGGGAGATCACTGATTAGGTAGTGCTGTGACCACTGTGACTGCCAGGAAACGAGTCGAATTGCCGGCGAAACAGCGGCCCGAGTGGACGTTTAGTGATGGGGAGGGGCCCTGGAAGAACAGGGGGGGGAGGAGTGCTAGCTTGGAGCAGATCGGGGCCATCGCGGAGATGGGGAATCGTTAGCGCTGTTTTGCAGCTGTCTGCGCTACCTTTTCGGTGAGGTGGTAATGGTAACGTACAGCTGGCGGCCCAACTCCGCCACGACGTAAAGTAGTACATTGCGTCACATGCCGAACAGCTGCCGAAGAGACGGAAAAGAGAAAGACGGAGAGACCGAAACGTGAGAACAATTGAGACAGCGGCAACATCAACTCAACTCCAGCGATACCCGCGCAAGTCACATGCAGGACAGGACACGGCCAACTCTTTTCATGATTTTCCGCATGAGCACTCCTTAACCGTGACCGTCTTCAAGGAACGGCAATTACTCTCCCCGCCTCCCCTACAAGCGAGCGATCACGAACGATTATGCCTTCGCCTCCCTACAGATAGTCCCTGCGTTGTTGTAGGCGCTCTCCAAAGTGTCACCTCACCGCCCACCCCGTGGTCCTGTAGATGGAGATGGCATTCCGCTTCCCTTTTCCGGTCAACGACGCACGTATGCACCGCGAGGAGGAGTTGACTCTGGCGAGAGTCGCGTCCCAGCGCGGCAGCAACCGGCCGTCTCCCCTAGACACCCCTTTGTCACTTGAGGCACAAAAGGAGGTTTCCGCCGAGTCCTCGACGGTTTCTCCTTTACCGACCGCCAAGAGGAGATGGGTTTTTGCTGACCCAGTGGCTTTCAGGTGATTCCCCTCAGTATGTCATCTACGTGGTGCCTTGCGCTGACCGCTTCTCCCGCGAACAGATATTTAGAAAGCGATCCGTCCGTCACCGTCCTCGAGCGAAGGGGAGTCCTGCAGGGCTACGAGCTCTACCTAGTCGAACAATGGGCTTGTTCACGAAAATCGCCGACGTTGGTCATCGTTACATATACGGGTGACCCGAAGCATTCGGTCGTCGTCGGGGTGCTAGCCGTCCCAGCAGACGAGAGCATATGGTCGAACCGTCTGCGATTCTACTTCAAGGCCATCCATCAGTACCATGCACGCCCCAAGGAGACACCCTTGGGCGACGTCATGGTCACGAACCTCAGCAGCTTCCCGTCAGCTCTGACAGTCATACCGGTCCCCGAGGGTGACATCCGCACTCATCGCCAGGCCTTCATCGTCAACGAGAATCTCAAGCGCCTGGGATGCTCTGGGCGATCTGGCATGAACCTTTCTGACCCCACTCCCGCGACTCAGGCCAAATTTTACCAGCTGTACAGGACAAGCGAGAAGGTCCCCTTTGCACAGTCGGTGGTAGAATTAGTCAAACTGTGTCAAGTATCCCTGTTCATGTTCGGGAAGCTGGACATGGAATACATTGACGGCCTGTTATGTGACAAGACGGAAGAGTCAATCGGGAACTGGTGGACAGAGATTGGCGCTGAATCCTACAATGTCGAGCCTACAGATGGTATACTGGGGCCGACGACCGTGGCGGCGTTGCTAGGCTTGTTGATGGGTGCGAGGAACCGGCTGCATTACTACGGCGCACCCGTGTCCAAGGATGTTTTTGACATTGAAAGCACGAAAAGGGGCATCGGCTACTTCCAGAAGGCATACAAGCTCGAGCGGACGAGGCGACTGGATCGCCAGACTATTCTCAAGCTGCATGCTGTCACGGCAAAAGCAGCCGCTGGCGAAGGATGGGGCGTGCAAAAGGCTGTCAAGTCCACCGTCGCCGAAATCGGCGGTAAAAGGGGCGAGCTCGTCATTGGCATGGTCGGCGGGAAAGACAAGGCCGGCATAGCCGACATCGAGACCGTCGACATCGATAAATTCGTTGCCCTGGCGTACGGCGAGCGTGCAAAGTGGCTCTGGTATGGGAAACCCAGGAGAACAGTGTCCGAGCTTCAGGAGAAGCCAACGGACGTAGCGCAGCCACTGTTCGGAAAGAATGAGGTGGCTTCGCCGCCAGGAAAACGGACACAATCCTTGCCTTTAGAAGAGGAGCTCCAACGGCAGAAGGAAGACTCGCCTGGTGTCTATTCGACTCCGGCACCTGCTTCAACTGTTAGTGTGGTTGATAACCCGGCAGAGAAAGACGCGCTTAGGAAAACGGTCTTTAAATCCGTCGCTGGCAGAGTGAGTGACGCCAAGTCTGGGCTGGGTCGCATCAAGGACGTCGTCGGTACCGGCTTGAGAGGGCACGCGAGCCGTCCTAGTAGAGACGACTTTGGCGAGAACGGATACAACGGCGCGTCCGGTATCTCCGCCCTGGCGCAGTCTTCGGCGGCTTTGTCGTCCCCGGTCATGGTTGGTAGGGCCTTCACGTGGAAGAACAAGCCGGAAGAGTATCAGACTGCCTTTAAAAAAGAGGCAGATATTGCGCAGGAGCTGCGGGGGCCATCACAAGAACTCGAAAAGGTCCCGGGGGCGACCAAGCCAATCCGCGAAGTATCAGACCCCGGCTCGGCGCATGCTGAGGGGGACTACCAGACACCTCCCAACGGGCCGGTGAAAGATGAGCTTGGTCGGGTTCAGACGTCGGTGGCCGGATCTGTGGTCGACGAAGCCGACCTCCACGGTCCCTTCGAAGCAGAGCGCACCAGCAACACTGCCGTGAGCTTCCTCCAGCGCCGGCACAGCATCGCTGCCTCGAGACTTTCGTACAAGCACCCCCTGAACGAAGCTCGCTGGCCTAGACGGCTCTCTTTTGGAGATGGCGAGGAAGCCGTTTTGCGGTGGGAGGAGATCACGGAGCTCTACGACGACAAACACTTTTCCACGGCCGACGCCTTGCAGCAACAGGCCAGTCTTGCCGAATTCACCCGCAGCCTGTATGACTCCATCACGAGCATAAAGCGCGAGGTTAACCCTTGGGTCGAGTCCAAGGTCAAGGCCGTGGACTCTTTGGACGAGCACTACGGCCGCGAACAGGAAGATCTCCAGAACCTCTACTACCAGCTCAGCGAGGCGTATCACCGCGTCAAGCAAAGCTCGACGGAGCTCATCGCAGAGGAGCGGGCGCATATCACCGAGGCGATTAAGGAGGTTGAGGTGCTCGTGGCTCGGCTCGAGTACGAGATCAACGGGCTTGTGAGCAAGGTCGACGACGTCGAGGATGGCGTCAGGCTGTTCGAGAGGCAGGTTGAGGACGTGGAGAAGCGCGCGGAAGAGCTTAAGGCGACTCTCGAGACGGAGAGCTGGGCGCACTGGTTCGTCAGGACGCTGACGGGGATCGGCACGGGACCCAACATTACGAGGGGACGGTAGAAGATCTGGAGGCTGAAGGAGTGGAGGGTGGGTGTTGAGGCTGCATAGCGTGGTTCATTATTATACTGCTTTTATCGGGGAAAATACCCAGCAAGGATTATCTTTCATCTATAGTTCCGGCAATGGCTACGAGACGCCATGTAATCACGGCGAGGAGGTTTACTCGCTCACTCGCCGCCGACCGAGACAGATGGCTGTTCTATGGGTCAATTACAAACGATATCCAAACGGTCCAGCGCACAAAAGAATATGGCCTCTTTCATATCAATACTTTTGAGACATGTTCTTGTCACGGATCAAGAAGGGAAATTATGGCGCAAGGTTGAGATGGCTTGGTGATGACGAGTAACTGTTGGACGGATCTGGATGGGTTTTGGGTGCCGCAGTTGGGTGTTGAACAACTGTCCACCGGCCCTGAAGAAGGACACCCAAACCTCGTATCTCGTGGGGGGAAAGGGGAGTGGTATGAAGGACTCTGTATGCCTGTTGTTTGATGGTCATCGACAAGACCATGTTTTTGGCCCGGGTGATATTAGGCGGCTCTTAGACACCGACGGCCTCCTCACGAGAGTCCGAGAGGCTGATTAGGCAACTCGAAGTGACGATACATCGAACAAGACATTCCGCTTCTCCTGCCATCAATTATACTCTTCTCTGCGTACACTTTTACAGATACACCGAAGAAGATGGAGGCTGAGAGAAATTCTCAATTCTCAAGGGGCGGTTGAGCGGGTGGCATGTCTGTAGACCCTTATCGAATGGGGTGGTCGAAGTTGAACTTTGCCTCTGATAAGTGTCATCTTGTGTCTTCGTGTTGTCTATCCCATGGTCATCATAAGCACCGATTCGTTAGACCTCACCGCCCCCCCCAGTCCCAAACCTCCAACCCGACGCCTCCGACAATCACCATCTCGTCCCCAACGACCTCGACATCGCCCGCGTCCGCGACGCCGCTGTACTCGTCCGCCACCAGCGTGACCTCCTCCACGCCACCGCGCCACCCGAGCCTCCACATCTTGACTCGCTGGTCATTGCTCGCCGTCACGAAGACCACCCCCCGGCCGTCCGCCGTCGTCCGGAGCACCGTGAGCCCGTTGATAGCCGCCGCGTGGGCCTTTCTGACGCCCGCCCTGGACACCGGCGCAAAGCCGCCGTCTGCAGAAGACTCGAGAGTCGTGATGCCCAGCGCGTTGTCGTCGCCCCCAGTAAGCACCGCAACCCGGTCAGCGGACAGAAGGTGTACATCGAGAGCCTTGATGCTGCTCTGATGAATCCGCGCCGTGTGCCGGAGAACGTACCCGGCCCCCTTCGACCGCCAGACCGCTAGGCACCCATCCGTTGCGGCCGTGATGACGTCAAACACGCCCTCCCGGACCCGGAGGTGCCGCGCCTGCGTCAGGCAAGCGCCTGTATACTGCCCCTTGAAGAGGAGATCGAAGCCCCGCGCGGGCGTGTACCGATACGTCTTGACGAAGGAGTTCGAAAACGCCATGGTGATGGCGACGGCCCCGTCAGCCAACCCCTCGACGTCGAAACTCGTGATTCTAAGATCCCCGTCCGCGCTCCTGTCCGTGAACACGGCCTCGCGCATGAGACCCAGCCCCGCCACGTCGCCGAGGTCGCCGGCCCGCCAGACCATGAACTCCTCGTTGCCGCTACAGCTGAACAGCAGCTCCTCGCCGAGCCACTTGAGGGACTGCAGCCCCGTCGTATGAGCCTTGACGACCTTGACGCAGCGCAGTTCCCGTCGCCCGGATGGCCCGGAGACAGCGACCTGCTCCCAGATGCGGATCGCTGTGTCCTCGGCACCCGTGGCAATGTACCGGCGCCCAGAGTAGGCAATTGTGCGGACCTCGCGGCCGTGCGAACCGCGCTTGAGAGTGCGGTGGTGGACGGCGGCGGAAACGGCGCGCGGTTGGACATAGACGCCCAGAGTTGCGGCCTTGTTGAAGACGAAGCGCAGGCCGCCGCCGTCGCTTCTGCTACCATGCGGCGTGTGGGCAAAGGCGCGGTGCGCGCCGCCGCAATCGATGCGGAGGAGCTCCTCGTGACGCGTCTCGTTCCAGACGACGAAGTTCTTGCTGCGGAAGCCACAGAGTATGAGCTCGGTGTCGGCGAGCCAGGCGTCTTCGAGGTTGGGTACGGCGGTGGGCGCAGTCTCGTGGCGGAGGTAGAGCGGGGATGAGGAGGAGAAGGAGGAGTCTGCGGCGACGAGTTCGTAGATGCGATAGTTCCCGTCGCGGCTCGTTGTGATGATGTGGGGCGTCGTGAAAGAAGAGGACGACTTCTGTAGGCGGCTGATGGAGGTTATGGCATCGTTGGTGCGGCGGTCTGGTGCCGCGAGCGATGCGAGTTGCCCGTCGGCGCGGCGGAAGACAGACATGTACCCATGGCGAGAGCCGAGGATGAGGGTATCGTTGATCTGGCAGGCGGCCGTGACGACGAATCTGTTGTCGAGCTCGGGGACAAGGACCATGGAGGTTATCGTGGTCGTCTTTAGGTCCAGCGTCAGGATCTGCATGGCCTCCTCGCCGCCAAGCATCGTGACAAGGAACTCCAGTTTTGAGGGGGGTTCGTCCATATCCCCCGAACCGCGACTCAGGCAAAAGATGTCGGCGATCTTGCCGGGTACCGTGCCAACCTGCTGAATGGTCGAGTCCTTATACAAGAATACCTTCCTGCTCGCGGTGCCCAGAAGCGCCACGCCCCGCGCCGGGCTCTTCAAACTCGTGCAAGCCCTCAGCGACTGTAACGTCTCTACATCGGTCCCTACCTCGGACCACGTCAGCTCCACCCCGAATGTGCCGAGCAGAAGCCGGCCTGTAGTGCTGGTAGCAAGCAGGACGTCCCTCGAGATGAACGCGAACCGGTGGAACGCCTCCTTCACCTCCGACGGGATCGCAAAGTCCGCGTTGCGGGCCGGCAGCTTGCGAACCACGTCCCGCATCACCAAAGTCCGCAACTCGGTCGGCGAGTCTCCCGCCTTGGATGCGTCATTTCGAACGCCAGCCGTGCGTGAGCGGTCTGAGAGGAGGTTGATCTTGCTATCAGCGCCGCCCGTAGCAATCAGCACCTCACCGTCTGCCATCTGCGTGAGCGCCGTGGCCCAAATGTGCTTGCCATCGTGACGGGCGTACGTCTCCTTGTGCGTGATCTTGGCCCCGACATGAATCTCGTCCGCGGCCGCGGAAGTTAGAGATCTCCGCCGCCACTGCTCAACATTAATCTCCAGCGACCAAGTTTGCAACGTCGAGTCCTCGCCAAAGGAGTAGACCGTCGCGGTGGAGCCCCGGGGCAGCTCGTTCAGCGTCCTCGGGAACCTGACGTGCCAGATGCGCGAGACGTGGCCCATGACCATGGCCAGGGGCGCGCTGGAGGCGACTTGAGTCGCAGTCAGGTCCGCGGTGGCGGCGCCTCCGAATCCCGTCTCACGGGCCTCGCCGAAGGCGTCGTACTGCAGCCGCGGGGCCTCGGGCCTCTCCGTGATATCCCATACGCGGATCGTCCTGTCGTCACTACAGCTGGCTAGCAGCCTTGCCTTCTTTTCCTTGCCGATGTCGATCTCGGGGGAGATGTCCACGCCAAAGATGGAGCCTTCATGGCCGGTGAAGACGAAGAGGAGCTCGCTCCACGGCTTCTTTTCCGGCCCCGCTGCGCCATCAGAGAAGTGGCACTTCCAGACGATGATTTCGCCATAAACAGTGCCCCCAACCACTAGCACGGTCGTCTTTGATACCCACGTGAGGTTGGCCGAGTACAAGATTGGCCGCGAGGGCGAGACGATGCGACCGAACTGGAGCGTTCTGTCGTCGTCCCCGATGTGGAATTCCAGGACCTCGTTGTGTGCCGTGATTAGCACTCCGCGGCCCGGCTCCTCGGGCGAGATGGCGCCGTCGTAAATCCAGTCCGGCGCCTTGGCCTCCACGATGCTGACCGAAACCGAAGGCTCGTCCGCTTGTTGCCCACCGCGCAGGATAACCTCTTCAACAGCGCTGACGGGGACCACGGCCACCGCTTGGTTTCCCCAGAGAAGCACATGCCGCCGTTGGTGGCCATCCTCCCCGCCGCCGACACTGACGTGGATGCCCTGGATGGGCTGGGCGCGGAAGATCTTGAGCTGGTAGCACAACCGACCTTCGAGATTGTAGACTTTCAACTCCGAGTCCTCCCCGGCGAGGAGATAGGTCTCACAGTCCCTGGCGTTGAAAAAGCTGAGGCCAGTGACCGGGGTGAGATAGTGGTCTCGTCGCAGGGGCCGGGCTACGGATGACTGTATTTTGTTCATCAGTCAGCTAGTCCAACCCTTGCTCTCATACACAGAGAAAAAGAGGAAAAGAAAGAAGAAAAAGGCCCCGAATCTTATTTTTGGGGTGTATGATTACTAACTGCATGATGATGGTTCATGAGGAAGCGCGGGCAGCCAGCCGCCAGAGAGGCCTGCCCGGGTCGGGTAATACTTGACTTTCAAAATCTCACCAGAGGGGTTGTCCTAGCTTGAGAGAGAGTGAATGATTCGTGACAGCGAGTGTGTTTCTTGTGTGTGAAAGGGTTGCCTAGAGGCCCAGGATCATGATGCTAGTTCTTGGCGGCTGAGCTGAGCTGAGCGGATGTAGAAAAGGGCATCCTTCGTCAGCAACTGGGCGGGATGTAATTCGGTGTGTAGTCAGTTGGATGCATGTGGTGGTCGTAGTGGTGGTGGTGGATCGAGTCGTCGCCTAGTGGGGTTTCTTCCTACATTTTTTTTCTCCCTCTCTCACACACACTCACTCTCTCGTCACTTCCGTTGCTGGCAAGGTTGGTGTCAGGGGAAATTTTGAGGTAATCCTTAGACAGTGCCAAAAGCCGCGCGGATGCACGTTGTGAAAGAGAAAATCATGCCCACACACACCTGAGATGCACGTCGTGATTCAATTCATGGCGAAGCTGTCACATGAAACGCATGCGTTTTGGCACGACGGCAGCGTCAGGATATATGCAACAACTCCGCGATGTTGTTTGATTGCTGTAATAAGCACGATTGAAAGTCTATAGACAACAAAGCCTTGATGGGTATCTTCAATCCCCCAAGAATCCACCAAGTCCATTGCAATGGTCCTCATCCACACGACTAAACATTCATGTCCACCTCTGTGCGTGTCGTTCGTTCTCATGATACGGAGGCGTTACCCAACGCCAACAATGCTGAAACAGGAAAGAAAATGGAACAAAAAGAAAGAACGTCGCCAAAAGCCCCAAAGAGCCATTGCTGCCATACTCTGTACCCCCAAGTCCTAGCCTAGGACTTAGGAACGGTGGGAGTACGGCTCGTAGGCCATGTCGCCACGGGCGCCGCTGGCGTAACGGGGGGCACCGTACTGCGTGGCCTGCTGCTGCTTGTAGTAGCCGTTCTCCTCCTGAATAGGCTGGTAGGTGCCAGTCTGGGGCAATAGCTTCTCGCCGTCGCTGTTGCGCTTGGCCTTCTTGGTGTGGTTCGGGGCGCAGCAACAGATGGTGAACATCCAGAAGAAGCCGGCGCCGAGGGCCAGAGCGGCCGAGATCCAGACGAGGGCGAGGAAGCTGTTGTTGAAGCCGGCCGAAACACCATAAAACTTAGCACTGCCCTCGACGGCGCCGACGACGATGACGGACATGGCAGTTGATAGAGCGGCCGAGGCGCAGACGGCGAGGGAAGCGACCGAGGCGACGAGGAAGGTGACGCACGACATGACTCGGGTGCAGTTGGCAAAGATGCCAAAGACGATCTCGAGACCCAAGGCGATGAATGCGATGATGTAGGCAACCTGGGTCCATTTGGTGGCCGTCTTGAAGGCCGAGAGGGCAGTCGTCACCTCATCGGGGAGCTCAATCTTGCGGCCCGCGGCTGTACCGATGGTCTCGAGGGTTGACGTGTTGAGGTAGTCGGCAGCCCAGTCGAACTTGGCCTTGGTGCAAGTCTTGTCGCCGTTGGAATCGGTGGTACAGTAGCCCCAGAGAGTAATGTCGTAGAGGTTGTCGAGGCCGAGGTCGGCGGCCGTGATGTTGTTCGTCTGCGCGCCATCAGTGGCAGCCTTGGTGATGGCGTTGTCACCGTCGGCGGTGAGAAGAGCGCGGTCGTGGTAATTGCCGAAGCTGACGGCGTTGACGTCTCTCGAAACTATACTCGATACCGACGCAGGATTGATTTCCAAGTCGGTGAGGTTGACGCGGAACATGTACAGGTCCTTGTTGGAGACGCCACCGAGCGCGGCCACCAAAAGAAAGATGAGGGAACCGACAGTAAGAATGAATGGCAGGGCCACGCAAATAACCCGACCGACACCCATATTTGCTGTACTTTGAGTGTTTCTAGGAATGATGGAAAAGTCGAGGAGTTGGGAGTTGTTGACAGATGGTGCCGATTTCGGCAAGTGGGTCGTCCGTGTGTAGTCAACGAATGTGTCTGTGTAAGAAACGATTGTTGGAAGATGGAGTACTAGGTGAGTATAATGTAGCGAAGGAGAAAAGGGCGGTGATGAAAGACCCTTTTTTTTTATAGCAGTGTTGGAAAGGCAAGTAGAGTAGGTAGGAGAGGCAAACGGATGTGAGTGATGAGTGAGAGAGACAGGAGGCTGACACAAGATGGACAAGCTTTGATGTTTATAAAACAGAGCAGGACGGAGCAGTTGCAAGGAGCCGCTACGTACTTGGGCTGTAAGGTACGGATACAGACAGCAACAGTACGTGCGAGAAGGCGCAGGGCAGCAGCAGGCTGGGGGTGGTGGGCACTGGGAAGGGGAACGGGACATGGGCAGGGACATGGACGTGGCGCAGTACCCGAGTGCTTGCGCCGCGCAGTAACGAATTGTTCTCTTGGTGGAGATAGGACGGGTTGATGCGCAGCTGGACTGTACGGAGCTGGTTACCTCAGCAGTATCTTGACCTACCTATGACCTACCAGCGTATCCGTAGTGTACTGTGCATATGCAGCTGACGCCCACGCATGTTGATGCATAATGAGTGAATTGCGGACGACAGAGAGAAGTAATTGAGGGAGTGAGTGACTGACTGACTGAAAGAGACAATGAGTGATAACCCAGTCCCGAGATAAAGAAAGCAAAAAAACAAAACGGCAGGAAAAGTACTCCATGCCAGGTATTCGCCACTTACCTGACTACCCTCTCTGTCTCGCCCACATCTGTCTGGTCTGCTAGCAGCCACAGCCTACAGCCTAAAGCCTACAGCCTGCTGTTGGCTGGCGGCTGGCTTTGCGTTGCCGAAGTCGACATTGCGTTGCTGATGGGCTGCAGTCCGCCTCCATATGGTTAGCGGTCACGACTCAGCCCCCCCGGTCCTCCTGGGGACACCCATGACCTTTGGGGAATCCCTTGACCGAGCAACGGCGGCGTTTTGAAGGTTAAGGGAGACGTGTCGGGTGGATGCCCCCTCCACTCTCTCTCGTCCTGACGTGTGGTGATTGCCTCCCACATGACGTGCAAGGACACTGTATCAAACGCGACCTCCGAATCATTATCCATGTCCGCGCATGTCCGCGAAGCACTCGGCGTGCCGTCTTGGCTTCCGGTGCTGGAGATGACCGAAGCGGCTTCTTCCTCTTTTGTTTTCTTTTCCGCGCAGTCTACTGGTAAACCCCGAAAGGGTCATGGTTTTGACAGTCGGTGGAAAATCCGTCCTTCGCAACGAAGGATGCTGACACTGACAGGGATGTCCAGCCGTAGGGCAGAGAGCGAAGGGGCCAGTGACGCCACGCCAGCAAAAGTGTACATCGTACCCTCGGTTGCCTGCGCACGGGTACTTTACTTTCTGACACTGGTGTCAAACCTTGCCCGTCCGGCGTAGAGCCCGGGATCGCGTTGCATCTTCTTGCGGCACTTGGCCGATGAGACTGTTTGGCCACTGAACATTTATCATGGCAATCCATAGCAAAGACTACAGTCGTCGTTGCCTGGTTGGTTACAGTGCCTGCGAACGTCAAGCAAAAAGCTGCAGCAACCCCAAAATTCACCAATGGAGAGGCCGCCGCAGATTGATTGAGACGCAGGCCGGGCTAAGAGAACACCAAGAGCTGAGCTACCCCCTGCCGTACTTTAAATGCGCGGCGTGCTCCTCTCTACCGTCAGCCCTTCTAGGACTAGACCAAAAGGGGATGAGAAAGGAGCAGGTATTACCGATTTTCCCCAGCTCCGCCATCCCAACGTTTGCTTCTTCACGTCGTACGCGTCCTCCTCTTCGTGTCTCTCATTTGCCCTTGGAGTTATGACGACCGGACTTCCAGAACCTCGGAATCTTCAGATGGAACGGCGCACATAGCAAACTGTTACACTGTGCAGTGGCATGAGATCGATCGATCGCACTCGAAAGGTTTGGGAAGCACGAACTGCCGAATGCCAGCCTCCGAGAAATTCCATCGACAGATGATTGGCGCTCTCCTGCCATCATTGGCGAGATTCGCTGTCAATCACTATCCACGAGCTCGATCGGGTAGTATGTTTCTCAGCGGACAACTAACTTGGCAGGCTTGGTTGGGAGGCGTGGAGGGGAAAACAACACAAGATGCTTCTCCATTCTTTGCTTTCAGCGTTGCATTTACTATGGACGGTCTTGCCTCGATCGGCACCCGTTTCGCAGTCTGCCACGTCCAAGCTGCGAGTCGAGAAGCTGGCTCCATGCGTCCACGCAATTTAAAGTGGCCCAGGTGTTCGTCATCCTACGGAGGCTCAGCTGTTGTGTTTTTCCCTCCCTTTTTTTCTTCTCCTTCATCTTCTTTTTTTCTTCTCTGGGGCTGTCGATGGTAACCAGCACCAACTCAGACTAGTGCGCCTCTTCCAGCTCACAAGCTCAGTAACTTGGCACCGGATTGTTCCATCGCCCACGTTCCGAGCGATGTAGGGTCACCGAGCGGCATCGACTCATCGAGCAGTGAGTGAGCTCAGCCCCATGGAGCATTTTAGTACCAGCCAGTCACAGGGTGGGTCAGGTAGTACTATGTAATCATGGTGGCTAGCCGGCTTTTTGGGGCTCGCCAGATCGCCCACTCAGAGCCCGCTCCCCGCCTCTCTGCAAATCAAGATAGTAGGTACTTTACCCAATTCCCACTAGCCGGTGAGGCGGGACAATCACACCCACCCTGTGGTCTCTAATTTTAGAACCTATCTTCTTTTTCACCCTTGTCCCTCAACACCTCCCTCAGTCCCTCTGTGTTCACATACTCTTTACGGATGCAAGAGTATGGGATTCTATACCAGCATCACCACCTTCCGATTAACACAAGGCTCAATTCTAGATGGGGCCAATCCGAAGACAGGCTTTCAATCTTTTAAGGTTGCCGAGCTTTCTTAATGACGTGACCCTGGCGCCGTCGCCATTGGGCCGCCCGGCCAGTTTGACTCGTCGACGAAGCTTTCACTGCCACCATGATCCAGCTCAGAGGCCAGCGACAGCCAGGGCATGCATGGCCCGCTAGCTCGGCGGAGGATATTGGAGGAAACGACCGGCGGTGATCATTTATTTTACTACTGACAGCTTAACAATGTTGTGTCCACCGGCTCCGTAATGCCGCAGCGTCTCGCCGCCATGCTCCGAGCTCAACGTGAGGTTGGCAGCTCCCGCGAATGACGCCTCGGCCGCGAACACCATCGTGGCTCGGTGACCCAAGCCTGTCGTCCGCATCGCCAACGTGGACCCAGCACCCCAAGCTCGATTTTGGCTTGTGGGTGTGTGGAGAGACGAACCGGGCCATCGCGGCTTCGACGTAGGTTGGTCTGTCACAATGCCCTGCTCTTGTAGAAAGGTTTACTACACGCGGAACAATCTGATAATTCTCTTGGCAGACACCTTGCCGATAAATGCGCTATTTGCGTACTGCGTCTTGAAGGCCCCCCTTCTTGCTGAACCCATCGGTGTTTTGTTTATGTCCTTATTGGACGGCACTTGACTTGGATGGCCCATGCCTAAATATCGTCATTCTTGGCTGCAATATTGCCCGTCGAGGAATGGACGGCTCCCAGATGCTCCGGAGATGGTCTTTCCTGGAAAAGCCGCGCCATCAAACATCTGGTAATTCCGTTTCACTCACATCACGCCGCGACTACAAGAGCCTCGACTGAAGCGAAAGAGAAAGAGTTAGAAAAGTCATGTGGTGGGAGATACCGTTTCAGCGGCAAGAGCATAATCACCTTTAGAGGGGCGGATGGGTCTTGCTTCCGAAGTTGATGGTACAGGGGAGGCCTGGTATAGCCCTCCAAACATTAGCACTACCACGCAACTAACTTTCTTTCTTCTTTTGCTTGGGCCGGCTTCCGAGATTTCAAGGGCGCAGTTACCCAAATCTATGTCCTGGCGGGGCTTACTGCAATGCCTCCGAACTCCGAAGAGGGTGGCCGCGCGGTACACAACCGCAACATCACAAAACATGCGTCCATCAACATGGTCTTGTCTTTCGTGGGATGTGCTTCGGAACACTGGATCGCGGGCTTCACAAACGTCCGGATGCACATGGCGGCGAACACAATGTGGCCTGTCGTGTTTGGTTCCGGCAACATGCAAGCAAACACCCGCACCTGTTCTGTTTTGAGGCCCTCGACTGTTGCACGGCAGCCAGCTGCAGCAATATGTACTCGTGGGGACGCGGGGACAGCACAGCGGAGGAACGGAGGTGGCGCTGGAATGTGCAGCCGTCAGTGTCAGACTTGCGGAGACTCGAAATGCTAGCCGGTGTTTTTTTCCTTCCCTTCTTTCTTCGCAACATACAGCGCCGCGACGGTGCAGTTCGGGCGACCGCGCGAAGTGTTACCGTCTATCGACCCCGCAGATGTTGTTATTGAAGGGAGGCACCTCGGCAACGCGTAACCAGAAGCCGGATGCCGTCCTCACTTCGACTCACTTGTCCCGGCCTCAGCCCACACATCATCGCGCCGTGTGGGGCGGGTCAGTGCACTTTGGCACCGCAGTGCCGGAGCCGGATGGGGAGGGCGTTTGGGGTTTTATAGAAGGGGGGCAGAACTGACGTCAAACAGACATGCGCGCGCTCGCGTGTGTATTCATGGCATCGTGAACGAGGAGGACGGCGTGAGAACTTATTATGGGCGCGCCGCGGGCATATTTGACTCCCTCCTCTGGCGGGTTCCACGGGTAGCAAGACCCTCTGCGTTGCGAAGAGCCGGTAGACAAATACTGAACGCCAAGTGTCGTCGCTAAGAAGGAGCCTCGAACCCATATCTGGTCCAATTGAAGCAGGATTGCTGAGGATGGGGGAATTTGGTGGCGAGACCCTCTGCTACAAAAAACCGGTGGGGGGTTAGGCTACTTAGGTCTCTCAGGGCAAAAGGTGCAGCGGAGGAGAGCGCAGGCTAGGCCTATCTTCGGGCGGAGCCGTGTCTCTATCATCCAGCCAGCCAAGTTGTATGTAGACACTTGGGATGGAAGGGATTGCGACGCATCCGATCTTCGAATATCTCACCGGGCTTCCGCTTTGGGGAGAACACCTCCAAAATGAATTTGGCCCGGGCCTAGTAAGCGTAGGCTCTGTTTGGGACTGTACAAACAAGATATCCTGCCAGCACACGGCAATCATACAAATCGCAGGTACCGGTTGACTGCATCCGCATCATCGGCTGCGCTGACTCTGACTTCTCATCGTCCAACATCATCGGCACAGGGGTCGAGCATCAAAGCACGAATTTAACCCTCTTGACCCATCTGCTTCATTTTAAGCATCAGGGAGGCCCGTTCATCATCAACACGATAGGTACCTAATACTCTACGTTAATACTGGGATCCATCAACATTTTGTTCGAGGTCGACAGAGATTGAGATAAGCGCCCGAGCTAATTGCCTACCCAACGCATGGCAAATAAGGCAGATTGAAGAAGGCAAGGCAGCTCGACGAGCAGAACCCCTCTCGACAGGCAGCACAGACAATATAAAGAGCCAAGCGCGTCAGAGCAGCCTCGGTGACCTGCCAGCACCAACCTAGGTCAGCCCAGCCCCCTGGGCCAGCACACCCAACGAGTTTCAGGCGCCATTTCGACAGGGAAGAAAGACGGCAAAAAGGAACTTAGCGAGACAACATCTGCTACCTGCTCCTCCTTTGAGACCATTCCCCCCTCCCTATCGGTCTCTTCCCCTCTCAAGACGCTGCCCCAACGCCATCTTTGGATCCTTGGCAAAAGCAACCCAGCACATAGCCGCCAAACCAAGACCTTGGGACCGGTCGGGCAGGCCACCGGGATTGGATTGGGTTGAATCCAGAGGGGGGGACTGGGACGGAACTCGACTTCCTCTTTGCAGAATCTGACCGACTGAACTTTCTCACCACCACACCACCTTGGTTGACTCTCGTGCCTTTCTCTCCCTCTCTCTTTCACACAGCAACACGCCTGCACACACATTGTCCCTCTTCCGCCGCGACACAGAAACGCACCGCTTTGCATCCACCAGACTACCCCGGACGCCGTGCTACTACTACCTCACCACTGCTGTCGGTACTGCTGCTGGTGCTGCACATTTCGACGACGTCTCGACCAACCTTACTTCCGTTCCCTACCTTGCCTACCTAGGTAACCAAACAACACCACAACACAACACACAAAGTCTCACTCGTCATCTCTACCGTTCGGTCTTCGCCTGCTCTGCTCGATCGCTTGCTGCCTCCATACATATTAACCACCTCATTCCATTGATTGAACTTTCGTCTCTCGTCTTGCCTTTTCCCGCAAAGGGTCACACTTGCAAGCCACAGGCATCTATCTCTGTTCATCAATCGAGGTACGGAGCCCAAACCTAATACCCGCCGCGCTCCCCCCCCCCCCCCCCCC
>PUHP01000048.1:14734-46614 GCA_006783085.1 Colletotrichum shisoi | reverse complement strand
CCCCCCCCCCCCTCCGTGTCTCTCGCCCAGGTGGGCAGTGCGGCTGTCCTGCATTCGTCCCTCCTCACTCTCACTTCTCATCCAAGCGGCAACTCGGATCATTCGCCTTATCTCCTACCTTCTGCCCACGCAAACCGAATGAGGCTGACCAGAATTTTTCTCCCGACGTAGTGCACGCCAAATGCCTCAATAGCTCCATTCCATCCGCCCCGGTCGACCGAGTAGTACCCATTTTCTCTCCCTCTCGCTTTGCCCCAGCGCACCCACCGCCCGCGAGCCACGTATACGTCACTCGCCCGCTTGTTCGCCTACAGAACTCCCCTCTACCTAGCCATCAATCAGAGGCAATCGCCTTAACACGCCCAAAACGGACGACTCAAGTGGGCGCTGCTCTCCCTCCCGCATCCGCTTCCTGTCCATCCTCGACCGCCTCTTCCATCCTCCCTAAGACTTGCATTGCAAAACATCACTTTTTTTCAATTCCCATCTCGAGTCCCTGCCAAACCCGCGCTGTTGTGGTGAGACGTGTAGGCTAGCACACATACATCAGACGAAAGACAAGGCCAACCCACGAGCACAACCCAGCCGACAAAATACCAGCCACGGCCGACTGCTCGCTTCTTTTGCATCCGCGCGAGAGCTACACATCATGGGAAACCAGCCATCCAAAGAGGGCGGCCACGCGACTGGCAAAGGCACCGGCGGTGACGGCACCGCCGAAAATCTCAAGTCGTACCCTTCTTTTGGCAGGTCCGACACGAAGGACTCGTCGCGCTCGTTCAAGGCTCTTCGATCCAAGATTCCCGGCTCCAGCAAGACTGACAGCCCGAGGAACTCCGTCATCACATCCCCTACTGACGAAAAATCCGACGCCGCGTCAGTCAAGTCGGGGAAAAGCGCAAAATCCGGTGTCTCCCGAGGCCGCAATGACTCCGCCACTTCGCCGACGTCGCCCTCGGGTGATATTGAATCCCCGCTCGATGACTCTCAGCCGCCGCCGTCCCCGACGCAGTCCAGCACCATCAAGAGCGGGATTCACGACGTGAGTGCCGCGCAGGCCTCGGGCGAGGTTGACCACGTCTCTGACCAGCCCCCATGTGCGGGGGGTAGCTTAAACACCCATATGCAGCAGCCGGGCAAGTCCATCCTCGCTACAAAGGGCGGTGACGGCGCCGCCACCCCTGTCGCGAAGACGGTGTCGACAAACTCGGGCGATAGACAAGAGGGGGGCGTGGCTATGAGCGAAATCAAGGACATCGACCTCGACGACTTCATCAAGCGGCTCCTCGATGCAGGCTATGCGGGCAAGGTCACCAAGAGCGTGTGCCTGAAGAATGCCGAGATCGTAGCCATCTGCCAACGAGCTCGCGAAGTGTTTCTTTCGCAGCCCGCCCTCCTGGAACTCGATGCCCCTGTCAAGATTGTCGGTGATGTTCATGGTCAATACACGGATATCCTCCGCATGTTCGAGATGTGCGGCTTTCCGCCTTCGTCCAACTATCTCTGTTTGGGTGATTACGTCGACCGCGGCAAGCAGTCACTCGAGACCATCCTTCTGTTGCTTTGCTACAAGCTCAAGTTCCCCGAGAACTTCTTCCTGTTGAGAGGAAACCACGAGTGTGCTAATGTCACCAGAGTCTACGGGTTCTATGACGAGTGCAAGCGCCGTTGCAACGTCAAGATCTGGAAGACGTTCATCGACTGCTTCAACACACTACCCATTGCTGCCATCGTTGCCGGCAAGATATTTTGCGTCCACGGCGGTCTGTCGCCCGCTTTAAGCCACATGGACGACATCCGCAACATTGCCCGTCCCACCGACGTACCCGACTACGGCCTGCTCAACGATCTGTTGTGGTCTGACCCGGCCGATATGGAACAAGATTGGGAGGCCAATGAAAGAGGCGTAAGCTACTGCTTTGGCAAAAGAGTGATACTGGATTTTCTTGCGACGCACGATTTCGATCTAATTTGCCGAGCACACATGGTGGTTGAAGACGGGTACGAATTCTTCAATGATAGAGTCCTTGTCACAGTTTTCAGTGCCCCCAACGTAAGTCTTCGGCCGGGAATTCTGCTGCGAGCTTTACTAACGAGAAACGTTAGTACTGCGGTGAGTTTGACAACTGGGGTGCTGTCATGTCTGTGTCGAACGAGTTACTCTGCAGCTTTGAGCTGCTTAAGCCGCTAGACTCGAGTGCGTTGAAGAGCCACATCAAGAAGGGCAGAAACAAGAGGCAAAGCATGCTCAACAGTCCGGTGAGTAGATGCGAGATGAGCGACACGGCAAAGCAGACAAACTAACAAGGCGATATAGCCTGCGCACGTCGAGCCACGAAGCGTTTGATGAGGCGGCCACGCTGGGGAGAAGAGGGACAGCAAACAAATCTCCATTCACTGATGGATTATCACGGACTACAATTGGTCGGGCAACCGGGCAGAATATTGCGGACCAGAACGTTTCAAGGCGATCAATACGGACGGCGCAGGCGTCTTGAACAAACCCCTCGGCAGGTGGAACTCCCCGAAGGATACGAGCGTCAACTCGAGTCTGGTGACCACGGACGGATAATGCCTGCGAAAGGCGTAATAGCCGATTCGAGTGAGGGCCAGGTTGGGATACTTGGCAAGGCCAACCTCCAGCAGGTGCCGTTCGTGGCCATTCCAAGTCTATGCACGGGCTTGGACAAGAGCGGGAGGCAGCTGGTAATCGGGCCAATTTCTTGGGTAGTAGCAAAAAAGTGCTCATCAGACGTCGATTGCTGCTCCTGATTCTGGTGACGACGGAGGTGGGCTCTTGATGCCAGCCTGTCATGGACAGGCATAATCACGGGCTAGCGATACTGCCTATATTCAGTTCATGTACGAACGTTCATTGATGAAGGCATCGGCTATCGGGATTTAACATCTATACACAATATGGTATTTAGTTAGGTAGTGGTACTGGGACTTGATTTGCAAACTTGTTTGTTTTGCCTCCCCCCCCACTTGGTGACAGACAGTGCGTAGTGCACTGAGATGTTCAATTTCTATTTGCGTTCCTGTTTCTGTGATCATTGCTGCTTGTGACCTTTATGTTACCTGTGATCTTTATGCTACCTGGGTATCTTCCCAGTCACATTGAAGCCGAGCTGAGGAGGGGGGGCTACAAGCTGGATTTCGGCCCAAGTAGGTAAAGTACAGGTAGGTAGGAAGGTATGTATACGCCTATATACTGCCGGCGAGGTCACCTAACTGCCCCTCTGGCAAGAAGCCCCACTTTCCGACTCGGCTCAAGCCTGTGGCATCGACATTTTTTCTTCATACCGCGACTTGGCAATTTCGGGGCGATTGAAGCAAATTGATTCAATTCTTTCCCCTTGTGTGAAAAGTAGAGCAAATCAACTAGGATACTTGGGTTTACTTGCCGAATTGAGCCCCCAGATTCTGTTTCTGGCGCCTCTTTCTACTCCGTACACCGACTGACGGTACGCCGCGGAGACTGAAACGGAAATTTTCCTCTCGTCCCCTTCGCCTTCCTTCACCAGTCGGCGGCTTGGATTTCTCTTCTCTTCCCACCTTGACCGGCCCACACCTTGCCGTTCCCGACTTCACTCACAACACCACTGACTGTGCATCGAACCTCATTTGCCTTCAACAGTGAAGACTGGCGACGTTCTCGCCTCCTTCAGCCAAGTCAAGAACAGAAACCACGGAGCAGGATGGAGAACACGGCCTCTCAGATCGACGAGTCCGAGCAACGCGCAGCGAAGCGCCTTAAGGTGGACGACTCCGCGCAGCCTGCCGAGTTGCCCGCCGCCGAGGAGCAGCGTGCTGCCGTTGACGAGGCTTACAAGCAAGTGGAGCCCGTCCCTGCCAGCGGCAACGCTGGTGAGAAGGCCGACGCTCAGATGAGCGATGCCCCTGCCATGGAGACGAAGCCAGCCGATGATGGCCCTGGTGCTGTCCATACCGGCGATGCGCCTGCACACCCGAAGAAGGACGACAGAGATGTGAGACGTGGCCAGGCTCCTATCAAGGCCGAGTGAGTTTCGTTCTAGGAACTTTGAGGGGCTTACATGACTAACTCACTTGCAGGTTTCTGGTGTACAGAGAAGGCCAGGCGAAGGACCAGGATGACATCGCCGACGATGATGCGGCCGAGGGTCGCGATCAGGGCAATGGCAGAGATTCCCGCGACAGCCGCGAAAATCGAGACAGCCGTGACAAGCGCGACAAGAAGAAGCGTGAGAAGGGCCAGAACAAGGAGCGCAGCTTCGGTCATTTCGACGACGCCCTTCGCCTCTGTAACAGCCGTGCCTACACCCCCGAGTTTTCTCCTCGCGACTGCAAGTTCGGCGACAGGTGCAACATGCTTCACGACCTGCGCAAGTATCTCAAGGAGGGCCGCCGTGAGGACCTCGACACCTTTGAGGGCAAGTGCCCCATCTTCGAGAAGCTGGGCACCTGCCCCTCCGGCTGGAAGTGCCGCTTCGTCAAGAGCCACATGAAGGAAGTCGATCACGATGACGGCCGCAAGGAGCTGGTTCTTGTCGATGAGCCCAAGGATGCCAAGCCGGGCGGCGAGGCCCCCGCAGACGCCGGGCGCGAGGACCTCAGGCCAGGTGTCTACAACAATACGGAAAACCAGCTCAAGATTGATCTCAGCCGCAAGCGCGTTGACTTTACCGAGACGGACAAGTACATCACCTGGATGAACAAGGAAGCAAGACTGGGCGATGAGTTTCACCAGCGCCGCAAGGACCAAACGACTAGCACCCACGAGGACCTGCGTGCCCAGTTTGTCGACCCGCCCCTCAAGCCGTCCGAGAAGCGTAAGCTGTACTTTGGCAAGGAGACGCCCGCACTCGCCCCGCTGACCACCCAGGGCAACTTGCCCTTCCGCCGCCTTTGCGTCGACCTCGGCGCGCAGCTAACTTACTCGGAGATGGCTCTGGGCTTGCCCCTGGTGCAGGGAGTTAAGAACGATTGGGCGCTGATGAAGGCCCACGAGAGCGAGATCAGCCCGCCAAAGGTCAACCCGGACAGCAGCAGCATTGTCCAGGGCTACGAAAACTCCCGTGATCTCAAGTTCGGTGCGCAGATCTCGGGCAGCCAGGCCTGGCACTGCGTCAAGTCGGCCGACCTCCTCAACCGCTACGTTCCCCACTTGCGTCTCATCGACCTCAACTGCGGCTGCCCCATCGACATGGTCTTCAAGGCCGGCGGCGGCTCCGCCCTCCTCGAGGCCCACGGCAAGCTCGAGCGTATGGTCCGCGGAATGAACACCGTGTCGGGCGAGATCCCCATCACTGTCAAGCTCCGCACGGGCGTCCGGCAGAACCGCCCGACGGCGACCACCATCCTCGGCAAGCTCGCCTTCGGCTCTCGCGAGAACCGCGACCGCCTCGGCGCCCCTGGCTGCGCCGCCATCACCCTTCATGGCCGTAGCAGGGAGCAGCGGTACACCAAGAAGGCCGACTGGGGCTACATCGCCGAGTGCGCCGCCATGATCAAGTCGTACAATGAGCAAAAGGACGAGATCACCGACACGGTGCGCGAGCCCGACGAGTCGACGCTCCCCAACGCAAAGGACGGCCGCATGTTCTTTCTCGGCAATGGCGACTGCTACTCGCACGTTGAGTACTACGAGCACATTGACAAGGCCAAGGTCGACACCGTCATGGTCGGTCGTGGCGCCCTAGTCAAGCCCTGGCTGTTCGAAGAGATAGAAAAGGGTCAGTACCTCGACAAGTCGGCGACGGAGCGCCTCGCCTACGTCGAGAAATTTTGCCGCTTCGGCATGGAGGCCTGGGGTACCGACGAGCTCGGTATCGGTTTCACGCGCCGCTTCTTGCTCGAGTGGCTTAGCTTCGCGCACCGCTACGTGCCCCTCGGCCTGCTCGAACACCTTCCGCCCGACCTCAACGACCGCCCGCCCGCGTACCACGGCCGCAATGACCTCGAGACGCTCCTCGCCAGCAAGAACTATCGTGACTGGATCAAGATCAGGTATGTGACCTTGCCGACTGACTGATTGCCTAGTAAGGAGATTGTTTTGCTGACCAACACCAGCGAGATGTACCTGGGCCCGGCTCATCCCAACTTCAACTTCCAGCCTAAGCACAAGTCTCACGCCTACGAGGCGGAGGGCTAGGTTGATGGTCCATGGGTTGGCGGCGTGCTGCTCCTTGATGCAGATTGGGGCTCGTGGACATGGAAAGGGACTCTTGCCATCCCTGACTTCTCTTTCTCATTCTTCTTATGGGAAATGCCATGTGTGGCTGTAACTAGATCCCTTGAGATGACCGACTGCTCAAGATTGGGCGAGGACGTCACATCAGACGTGCGATCAGAAGCTGATATACACAGATATGCGGGTGAGATAGAGAAAAGCAGTGTTTTCTCGTATGACCCTTGCGGCAACGTTTAGTAACGGGCTAAACCCAGTGACCATTCCCGATGACCCTTACCACCTGTCGTTGAGCCCGCGACTCGAAACACGACCATGCCAACACCATCCTCATCCCACACATTGCATCTCTCCCCAACGTTTCAAGAGCCACGCGCTGCCCTCAACTCAGACACCGCCCACCATGGCGATGTATAAATCGCCATCCGAAAGGTCTAGCCTCCCCTCTGTTTTATAGATCCGAGAAATCACATTATGAGAAGAAATGCGCGTCTAGCGTTGTGGTGACGATGGCATTTGACACGCACGAGGAGCTCGTGCACCTTTGATCTAGTTGTTACTCGGTTCTGAGAGAAACTCGGGAGGACTTGACCGGTCCGGCTTCTTGTGGTCAAGGTTTCGTTGAGTGTTGGTCGTGGTAACGTTGAAACGGATGAAGACATGCTACGCGGCAACATCGAGACAAGACCGTAAAAGGAGGAATAGCGAAAGAAGCCATCCGATCTTTCATCTCAGTCTAGACTTTTCGGGAGTTATGAGACCGGCCAACCATTCTTCCCCGTAGAAGGCAGTGTATCCTTCTATCACTGTGTGCCCTATTGTCGAGGAAGCCGAAGGCCCTTGGCGCTCCATTCCAGTCTAGGCAGCTTTCTCCGTAAGAGACTGATTATCCCAGCCCGACCGACCGATGCCATTCCTTATCTCATCCCTCGCAGACCTCCGTCTCCGATAGGAGACTGGCAGAGAAGAGGTGAAGTTGGTCAGCGAGGCGGTTGATGTAGCCTCTGCGGTGGTCATGATACGGGAGGGGCGGCTGTTGGTGGTGGCCAGGACGAGGAAGAGGAATACAACCATGGAAGCAGTTCCACCCGTCGCCAGGATGATTGTCGTAATGCTGCAACGTCTCCTAATGAACCATCTTCGTCTCTACATCGTTGGGGGCAAAAGAAGGGGGGGGGGGGGGGTTTTTTTTTTTTAGGCCCCCCCCCCCCCCAAATCAAACCCCCTCAATACTCCAGCTGAAAGATACAAGACTAATAACTAGCACTTAGTCTAGTAGAACATATTTAACAGTACAGAAAAGGCCGTTCTTATTGTGCTAAGTCACTTATAGCTTGTTTTAAAAGAAACAGGTCTGCTGAAGCATACATAGAATATTGGTTGAGCATAATTTGTTTAGAGGGTACTTGTTGTCTTCTGTGGTTGATATTTACTCTTAGACGAGACTTAAAAACACAACACACATGACATTCACACAACAAACTCTTAGAGTACTCTAACGGTTCTTAGAATTGTTGCTACTTACACAGCAGACAGAGGTTCTGTTTGAGGGATAGAGTGTGTCGCTTGGCGATAACAGGGGAATAAGAAGATTGCCTTTAAGAACACCAAGCCGTTGTTGTCCTGTCCAAGCTGGGCCAACACACTGATCAAAACTGGGTACTCCCCTAGCCAGCTTATGGTGTAGCAAAGGGGGTCGGGTCGCTTGTAAAGTTGTGAACTTCTAAGTTTTAACAGAAAGATATCCTAACTGAGCATGCAAAGCAGCTGTTCCGGCTTCTCAGAATGTAACTTTCCAGACACGTTAGTCGTCAGGTGAATCATCGGCCCAGTTACCCTATTTCACATTGGCATGATTTATATCGTCCACACTGTATAGCATAATGAGTTCTGCAAAGAGCCGAGTCATGACGAGTGGGCGAGGGTGTGCCTGTCATAGCCCGCCGGTGATGTTCAAGTGTACAAAAGCAAGCCTTACACTGTCTCGGGGCCTCTCAAATGCTGTTCTTCGCTCGAAGGATGTCAAAGATGACGGGCAGGTGGGTAGATTCATGAACACAACCCCCGGTTTTTAATCCTCAAGGGTAGCCTGCAAGTGTTCTCATCAATTACACATGTGTCTTGAAACATCCATACGTTCCCATTGGCTTGTAGACGGTGTTCGAGCACTGGCATCAACTCGGCATAACGACACAGTGAAACAGGCCACGAATAGGAATCTACATTGCAAATGTGTTAGTAGCAGTCCAGCAGATGTGGGGAGCTTGTCTTAATTGACGCTTCACAATGTGTGATAGATATCTTACTTAGAATTCAAAGGCATGCGAACAGCCGCACTTGTACTGGGACGTTACGAAGTTATGCCTCGTTCGTTGTAACGAGGTTTCTGATACTGGGGAACTTAAACCGTCCAAGCCCCTGTTATTGACTATGTTGGAGTCCAGGATACAACCTCTAATCGGGCGAGCAACAACTTGGGTACAGTTCAGATGGCTTGGACACAGATCCCCATTACGGTTTGTCCGTCTTCGCTAATTTCGTAGCACGCATCGGTGGTGAGGTACACACACATGAGATACAAAACAAAGTGCGTGAGAGCGCTTTGCGTCAAAAGCAAGACCTTGATTATAGCTATAACACAACGCCATCCAGGCCTTCTGCGCCATTGTCCCATCTGGAATGGGTCCGCGAACCGGAGTATGTTCCACAACTCACTTCACCATTTTCCACCACATCTCCATGCACAGCGTTTGTCTGAGATATACTTTCGCGATAGGTTGGGACTATCAAGCTTAATTCATTTACTGCGCCTTCTTGTCGCCCTTAGGCTGTGTCTGGGCGTACTGGTCTGAGAGCTCGTCGTAGCTCTTGTGCAGACCGGCGCTTTGCTTCTTGAGCGTCTCGATGTCGCGGTTCTTCTGCTCAAGCTCCTTACGGAGCTTGGCAATCTCGCCGGGCTGGCCAGCAACAGCAAGCTTCTCACTCTCCTTGGTGTTGCCCTTGGTGCCCTCGTAGCTGCGGACCTTGTCCTCGAGGCGCATGACCTCAAGGATCATAACGTAGGTGCGGTTCAGGATCAACGAAAGGAATAGGGTGAAACCACAGAGGTACATGTTGCGCTGAGAGTAGAACTTGCGGGCCTGCACCTCGAGGCGCTCGTGACCCATAACGGCGGCGCTGTAGAGAACGTATTGGTTAGTATCATGTGTGGCCTGGTTGGTTTTCGGAAAGGGTGTTGCGGGTAGAGTTCAATAGAGTGTCAACGCTGGGGAGAAAAGGGGGGAAACGTACCCGCTGTTCTGCTTCTCAGTAGCAAGCGCAAGCTCCACCTGGACGCGGTACACACGGTTGACGCTGTCGATGAAGAGGATGAGGATGAAGACAAATGTGATCTTCATCCAATACTGGACTTTTGCGACGACTGGGCTTTCGGAGATGAACCTGCCGGCAAACCAAGACACGTTAGCAATCGGTGGTCCAGAGCAAGACAGAGCCGGAAGCAAAGAATGTAAAGAGAACGGGTTAAAACGTACGTAAACAGCTTGCGCTTCACGGTGAACGGAAGAGGCACGATTAGGAGCATAAACAGCCCCATCTCTGCCATGAGCAGGACGAACACCTAACGCGGAAAGGATAGTCAGCATATCGTCCCGTCATCTGAGAAGCATCCTCGTGTCCCATTATCGACTGGGGAGGGAGTTCCTCGTCGTAAGGGAGGTCGAGAGACGCACGAGGGTGTAGTAGAGCGTCATCTTCAATGGTGCGGGGAACGCTTCAACTCTCGGAACAACTTGTAAAAAAAGGCTTGGTTGGTCGTGTGTTGTCTGGCCGTGGTGTACGGATATAGGGAGGGGAGCGGTAGCGGTGGTTACGCTCGGAAGCCCAAACTGACTTGATCCGAAGGGTATTGCTTGGTGCTGAGGGTCGGTACACGAACTCGACGAGATGTTGTTTTTCTTTCTCGACTTTTAGTGCTTTGAATTTTAGAAAAGCTACAGACAGGGCCGGGCGGAGCTGGCCTTTTGTAGGATGTGCGTGGGAGGTGACGATGGGGTAAGGTAATTGCTTCTGGCACAGGTGGCAGGTACGCGAAGAAAGGTACCTTCTCCCATTTTCTTCCCGAGATAGGGGACCCGGGCCTGTCCAGTACAGGTTACGTAGGTAGCTTGGACGGGAGAGGGACCTTGGCGGGAGGACCAGGGCTGGCTGGGAGCAGGATAGCCCGTGAAAATACGGAGGAGCGTGTCAATAAACCGTGCGGAAAGTGCCAAGGCTGCCCCCGGCGCCCACGGCCCACTTATTTATTAGCAAGCCAATAATAGAAGCCTATTTCGGTCATCCTTTTTTTCTAACCAGGGCCCCTGTCAACTTTCCTCCTTTTTTTTCATAACAACAAAAACACCACTTTTTGATTGGGCGCAACGCGCCAACGCCCACCTTTTCGCCTACCTTTTGCCTCACAATAATAGCTTAAATTGACCCTTATTTACAGGCAGTTATTTTAGCCCTTCGCAGCCGTTTAGTAGGTAAGTCTGCTAACGAAGTAGTAATTACCCTAGGGATTTCACAGTGTATAGTTAAGGATATCCTCTTTTAGGCTAAAAAGCAAGGCTTTAACCCTACAGCAGAAGCATTCACTATACAACCTAAATACATTAAAGACGCTCCCCAACCTAGCTGTCCAAAGAAGGCAACAGAGGCTGTAGCTAATATAGTTGTTTAGAAGGTATGCTAAGACTATTACAGCTGCAAGAAAACCTACGCTAATATTGCTAGCAAAATACAAGTAGAAGAGGGCCTAGACATCTCTATTAGCACTATCTATTAGATCCTTCACCATGCTAGCTTCTAGAAAACAAAACTAATAAGGAAGCCTAGCCTTACAGCCCTAATAAAAAAACAGAGGCTTTTATGGTATCTAGCTTATTGCTACTAGACTCTTAATAATTAGAAGAAGGTTATCTAGTCTAATAAAACATCTGTTATGCTTAACTACTGCTGTAGCAGCTACTGCCTTTAGAGATAGGCCTATAAGGCCTATATAAAGTCTTATATTTAAGAATAATGGAAGGGATACTTAGAGTTCATGTTCTAGGGCTCCTTTACATACAACAAAAAAAGGCCCTTTTTACTACTAGTTACCTAAGACTGCAGTAGAAAAGAGGGCTGCTAACGATGAAGTTAAGGCTATTAATGCTAAGCTAGAGCCTGTTAAGCAATCTAAATGGGAGATGGAGAATAGGATGGCCCGGCTTTGCCTCTAACAAACCCTAGGCTACACACCTACTTAGAGGTAGAATACCACTACAGGAAAGTTAACCTGTGGGGGTAAAGGGGGAATTAACTAGTATAGGTACTAGAAGGAGATCCTCCTTCTAAAGCTATTCCTATTTGTTATTAATAAGTGCTAGCCTAGCACTATTATCTAAGAGGATAAGGCTTTAGCGCATAATTACTATTTTATCTATAACACCTATTTAGCTAACTTAATTAAAAAGCTCCTTTAGTATAGGAATAGTCCTAACCTTAACCCTATTAAGCCCTACTAGCCATAGATAAAGCAATTTATAATACAAAAAGGGGCACCAAAAAGCAGGGCAGCAGCAGTCAAGGCATAGCAGGAATGCTAGGAAGCATTACCGCAGGAACAGATCCAGGCTTAGATAGAACGTATCCCAGCCTATATTAAGGCCATCATCGCCCTTAAAGGAGGCAACAAATACAAGGAGGGTTAATAGGCTAGAAGATACCGCTCTAAGGCTCCTACAGGCCGCCTACAGAGCCCTAAATAGCCTCAAAATACAGCACCTATTGATACCTTTCGATTCTCGCAATGCTGGCTGAAAGTGGCGTAAGAAAATACCCCTGCAATACCCCTGCAATTTCCCCTGTTAATTGCAGGGGTTAGTCTTGGCATTTTCCGCACGGTTTATTGACACGCTCCTCCGTAAGACGTAAGTCAACAACGTCATCGGTGGCTCGTGCGTCTTCATTTAGGCGAGCTGAGGCACGCGCTCTTTTAGGGTGCTACGGCTCAGGTTTATTCAGCTTTCGGGGGACTGCATGTTCGGATGCGGCAGTCCCAGCAGCTGGCGGCAGATGGGAAGAAAGGCATGCACTCGCACGACACCAAAGTGACCCTGGAGTTGATAACTGGGCTTGTTGTCCAATCTGACGTCAATCATGGAAACGGACTCATGTGGAAGGATAAGCTTAGGTCAGGTAGGATATGGATGCTTTCGCGAACCCAGTACGGATCCTGCCCCAAACCGCGCGATGGAACCGCATGGACATGTCGTCCTGATTGCATTTTCCTCCTCTCGCGCAGGCTTCACAGCTATCACACATCACGCTTCGTGTGCTGTATCATTCCGAGCAATAACGAAAAGAAGAAGAAGAAGAAGAAAAACCGGGCATTGTCAATGTAGGTCGGTACACTAGCTCTCGTGGCCTGTCACATGCAACCTGACCTCGTCGCTTCACTTTGGGTATTCATGGCAAACTGAGACCAAAGTATACAAGCGCTCGACACCAAACAGCTCCTCGCGCCACTAGAATTACTCATGAACCTGAACGCCCAGCTTTTTGGTCCAGAGAAGGACCACCCAATAGAAAAAGAAGAAGAAAAACCAAATCGTACACATCTTACAAAGAAAACCCATAGACCCGTCTTATCATCCTGCCAGAAAGGTCGCCCCCGCTGACGGTAAGTTATGTCTTGTTTAGTTGTAGAACACACTCTTCTGGAAGCTTTCCGGCGACACATCGCCAATCTTGGACATTACTTCGGGTGCCTTCTCAGGAGCAGCGCCGGTCAGCGAGTTGGACCGGCTACTGTCGCTGGCGGCAGCCTTGATAGCGGCTAGAGGCTGACCAGGTCGCTTGATGACCTCGAGGTAAGTCGATGGCAAGTAGCCCTGGCGGCCGTCGCGGGCTCGGCATCTCCACCACTCGCTGGGGTTACCCATAGGATCGCTCTTGGAGAGGACGGCGACGAGGTCACCCTTGCGCACGTCCATGTCGACATCCTTTACGGCGTTGCCGGGCTGGGGAGTGTAGTCGTAGAGCAGGCGGCAGTAGTCGAGCTTGGACGGGTCCAAGGCCTGCTGCTCACCGGCCAGTGCCATGCGACGCCGCTCCTCTTCCTCTGCGGAGGCGGCCATGGTGTTGATCATCTTGCGCATGAGGTACGGGAGACCGAACGCGGCAAGGAGGAAGAAGAAGAGCGGCTTGCGGGAAGCCTTGGGGGGTCCCAGAGGAGCGCCGTCGGGCCCGATGGGCTGACGACCCTCGAACTTGGCGAAAGCTGCTGGTGTAAGAGCTGTCGCGTCAGCCGGGGGGGGTCGGCCAGTGATTTTGGCGATGAGTGTGCGAATCCAACGCATCAGCGTGAAGATGCCGAGGATCGAACCCAGAGTATCTCTAAGGTTGCTGAACTGCTCTGCTACCGAGACCATAGCTAGATTCACAAATTAGCCGCCGATACCCGCCGTGTCGAGGTTGTAGGACATACCAAAGAAGCTCGAGTGTGTGGCCATGTATGTACTCTCTAGCATCTGAGCAAAGCCTCCGAAGGCGCCGACGATGCCTTCCAGCATCTGGAAGGTTGCCTGGGTGCTGTTGTTGAATCGGTTCGTCAAACTGTTCGGATCGTTGGGATTCCCAGGCATGCCGCCGCCCATTCCCATGCCTCCCATGCCCATGCCGCCATACATGCCTCCACCGTACATGCCACCACCCATACCACCGTAGCCGCCATACATGCCGCCGCCATAGCCACCGTAAGAACCCATCCTGGAGTACGGGCTGCTGTAGGGAGACGAGTAGGCGCCGCCGTAGGTCCCGTAAGGGCTATTCGTCGCGCCGACACCTCTGCTGTAGGCAGCAGCGTTTTGGTTGACGGCGGAGGCGAGGGAGGCCGGTCGTTCGGGGACGGCGGGCGGGGTACTACCGGAGGACGGAAGTGAGGCGGCGGTCGGGGCCGTTGCTGGAGTCGCCGTTAGCAAAACTTAATCTACAGTCGTTTGTGACATTTGTTTGGCGTTCAACGCACTTGAGGCAGCTGTTGTTGTAGCACCAGCCCGTTCCCAGGGCTTTGGAGGGGAAGCCATATTTACTTTTCCCGCGAGGAGCAAGTTTTCCTTGGATGCTGTGTCGGTTCGGCGTTATCTCGCAATCCCGCCTATCGGTAAGGGTGGGTGGCGATTTCCTTCGAGCGAGTATGCAATGTGTCGGTCTGCACGCCAGGCTCCGGAAAAGCGACGTGGATTGGCCTGAACCGAGCCGGGTCCTCGAGTGCGAGAATGGATAATCAACCTCGATCAGTCGTGATGTCGGAGTGATGTCGGATAGCCATACAACGACGTTCAATGATGCGTTGGGGAGGGAGAGGGGGAAAAGTCAAGTCGGGGGAGGAGCCGAGTCCCGGGGTGGCGGAGGCAGGTTGGGCTCGTGGCTTATGCTTAGTGCGCGCGCACTCGAGTAATGGGGGGGTTGGGGGACTGTGCAGGACAGACAAGTGACCCTGTGGGGCTCGTGCTTGGCGTTTGCGTGGTGGCAGAACTCAGAAGCTAGAAGAGACTGGATGGGGAAAAAACATGGGGTCAGGCTTTGCCTCGGTTCTTCCATCCCGGCGGGCGGCATAATTAGCCCACCTGCCTACGCAACCTTCCTTTTTGGCCCGCCTCAGCGCCGCCGGCCGATCTGGGGCCTCGGCATCTCGTATCATCTTTGAGCACCGGCTGGCTGGCTCTCATAGACCTTCCGGCGCCGGAACTGCGAGCGTTGCCAACCCACAAATGCTCTTTTCTGACCTTCTCTAGAAAGTTGCTGCCTTAACCGCTGTCTGATCCGCATGCGCAACCCAGCATGCAGTCGAGAAGGAGAAGGGCATCGCAGAACGCGGCACCTCAGGCCGATGACCCGTGCAGATATCGGTAACGACACGACTGAATTGAACATTGATTCATCAGGCTCATAATGGTATAAAGACCATCATCTTACCATCTACTGCTATCGCGTACTAACGACACGCCGACAAACTCACTGCAGCCCAGCAAAGGCCTTGGACTCCCTCACATGCTCCTCCCACGTCGTCAGCTTGTCCTCTACAATCGCGTGCGACTCGTCCAGCTTCTCGCCGCCGTAGTATCCAAACTCATTGAGAAGCCTCATATTCTGCAGCATCTCCTCGGCCACGAAGTCCGGCATGCCCTGGCCCTTGAGCGCCCCGCGGAAGTCGTCGTGCGAGGCCTCGTTGTACCGCGCCGTCTTGCCAGACTCCGGGTACACCTTCTTAAAGATCTCGACGGCCTCGCCCGCCGTAGTGTACGCCGTCGCCGCGAGTACCGGCTTGCCGAGCACCTTTTCGCGGTTCAGGACGATGCCCTTGACGAACTTGCCTGTGTCGGCGGCTGCGTCAAAGAGCGGGATCGGCGAGCTGGCAGGAATGGGGAGTGTCAGGGCCCAGGCGTTATCCGGGGGCGTCTGGTGGAGCATGCCGCCGGGGAGGTTGGACATGTAGAAGCCGGGGAGGAAAAAAGTTGACGGGAGAGAAGTGGTGCGGATGTACTCCTCGACAGCGGCCTTGCTGTCGAAGTGGTACACGTCAGGGAGGACGCCGTTGCTTACTGTTCTCGTGACATGTCAGTGACATATCTTGCAATGTGCTTGGAGCGGTCTCGGGCGAGAGGGGGCATACGTACGTTTGTTGATGTCGAGGAGCGAGCTGAAGATGAAGTGCTTGACGCCAGCCTCCTACTATGTATCAGAATGTATTCTAAGCTGCAACAGCGGACGGTCTACGCACCAGAGCGGCGTCGGCAATGTTCTTGCCCTGCTGGGTCTCGAGCTCCTTGTCCAGCTTGTCCCAGTAGTTGGTCACAGCGAAAACGGCCGCGGCGCCGTTGACCGCGGCGGCGAGCGAAGATCTGTCGCTAAGATCGGCCTATCAAGCAAAGGTTTAGCTTGGCTGTTCTAGCCAATTATCAGCGGCTCTAGAAGATGTACTAACAGCGATGACTTCGACACCCTTGGCCGCAAGAGCCTTGGAGGAGTCCTTGCTAACATCACGAGTGACGCCGCGGACCTGCCAATCCTTGCTGAGCTTGGGGTCGGTGAGGAAAATGGACACGACGCTTCCGCCCTGAGCACCTGTGGCGCCGAACACTGTGATAATGTTCTTGGACATTTTGAAGTTTGATGAATGTGCTGTTTGGGGTTCGGCTCAAGGCTGTTCTGCATCGCGTTAGACATGAGCCTCCCAAAGTACCATGTGATCGGCTTGGATGTGGAGGCGCATACTGATAGATTCTGAAGTAGAGACGATTAGATTACGGAACGCTGTTTGCTGATGATGGCTATGCTTGAACATCGACGGTAAGCAGCGGCCATGTCGTCTTTATAGACATCCTAAGTCTCTATGAAGCGTCTCCTTCTTCCCATACAGGAACGTGTACCCATGACGGGGTCGACGCACCTCGACGTAAACTAGGAAGCGCCAACACCAAAACCCCTCTTTTCTTGCAGCTTCAAACTGCTTACTACCGTGTACAGAGGTACCTCATCAAAACCTACTCATAGACTTACGCAGCTAAGTAGCCCTCAAGTAGGTAAGCAACATCAACTTGCATTCGCTGCTGACTGCTCCACCATCCAGCCGATGCACCTGGGTCTCACTCTTCACACGGAGTCGCACAAAACCACCAATCCCTGGAAGTGTAGAAACCACGCACGCTGTGTATGTAGTTCACGATCTCGAACCCGCTCAGATGCGAGCTTACCAAGCTTATGGTGCCCCACCCGGCCCCCGAGCCGTTGCGGACGCGCCAGGTCTATCAAGACAAGTGGGCCTGCCGCGCGCTTGGCACATATCATTTTAGGCATGCCATTTGTCAGATTACGGAGGGATAACGGCTCGGACGTCCGCTCACCACCGCAAACCGCGAGTCGCGAATGCACTTGAACCACCATCGCCAGTTTACAAACAAGGCACGCGATCGTGATTGTTCGACGACGACTTCAAGGCGTTCTGGGCGGTTCTCGTTCTCGAAAAGCCCAGGAAGTTCCCTGTTATTCACCCACCAATGATTTGTGATAATATGTCAGCAGAATGATAGAATACCTAGCTCGGACAAGGTTTGAAGTGCGTTATGTCAAACGTGCTCTCCCCAGCAATATTACTGGAGCGACATGCGCCATGAGCGGCAGTATCTGGGAGGCCACGAAGTTTGGGTCACTCTCGCCAATCTCACTTAATACTTGCTTCGCGCTGGACGCGAATTATCTTCCCTCAGTTTCCTTCAGTGAACCACGTCGAGAAAATTTAAAGCCTGGAGAGCGCATCACCCTAGCCAAAATGCTGCACAACGAAATGGCCGCATGTTGAAAATCTTCGCATCAATTGACTGCTCCTCTCCAAGATACCAAGAGAGGAGAAAACCCCGTCCTCCTCTGACCTATTCCATAGAGAAGAAAAGAAGAGAAAAAAAGAGGGCACACTTTTCTGGAGCCGGGTATCTTCCGCTTTCGACGCCTAGGAGGCATGTTCGTTTGCAATGCCCCGAAGCCCCCAACGTGAGGCATAACTGATATATCCTCGCATATCGAAGAGAAAAGACAAGGCAAGATGAAGAAGAAGAAAAGTCGTGGTCGCGTCATGAGATGCCGTGAATCCAACGCAAGAAGCCCGAAAAGACAAGGCAAGATGAAGAAGAAGAAAAGTCGTGGTCGCGTCATGAGATGCCGTGAATCCAACGCAAGAAGCCCGCTTGACTTGGTCAAGTAAGGCAGAAAATTGTGAGAGCATCAATCATGGTGTTTACCCAATCCCCAAAATCTCGATCCAGAACTTTTTAGGACGACAAAGCAAACAAGCTGACCTTGTTGGTCTTGCCGCCGACGCTGGCGATCGAGAATGAGTCAGCAGAAAGCCAGCTCTCCACCTGTGAGCGGGAAAGACCAGTGGAGAATTCGACGTCGTCGTCGAGGACCTTGACTGAGACTTGGCCAGAGTCGCCATCAAGGACGACAGCGACTTTAATGGGCTCGCCTGTAGGACGGTCAAAGTAGTCGGAAGAGCCACCAGGGACGTTGGAGTGAAAGGTGGACTTGCACTTGGTGTCGCCGGGGGCAAGGACCTCGAGAACGTCAAGCTCTCCGCATTCGGGCCAGCAGGAGCACTTGTTGTATTGGGCCGTGCGGGGAATTCTGGCGTTCAGGAACCAGAGAGCGGACATATCTGCGTTGAAGCCAGTGGTGCCATCGAGGGGCATGTTCAGCTCGAAGAGCCAAACTGAGTCCTCGCCCTTGAAGCCGTCTGTAGCATGTTAGCCCCGTCAGGTTGGAGTAGAGGTATGGACATGGCTTACGGTAAGCAACGGAACCAGGGCGCGAGAAGCCGCAGCTGCCATCATCGCAAGACTTGTCACTGGCGATGAGGAACTCCTGGTTGGACTTGAGGGTGACCGGGTTCAGGATCTGGGGTGAAGCAGCACCACCGGTGGCATCGGAATTCAAGTACGACAGAGAGTTTCCAAATACACTGTCTGCAGTCAGAACCCGGGTAGGTATGATGGAATACTTGGGCTTGGTACTTACTTGTCAAACTTGCCGGAACCCTGGCCGCCGTAGTTGCCAAGGAAGACGATGCCATCAGCGATAGCCTTGTCAGCGTTGTAGTAGCCAACTCGGGTGTAGTCACCAGTTGTGGTACCGGAGCTAGAACCGGAGCTGGAACCAGCAGACTTGGAGCTGGCAGGCTTGGAGCTGGCAGGCTTGACGGCAGCTGCGGGCTTAGACGGGGTGGGAGTAGGGCTGGGGGAAGCAACAAGAGGGACAGCAGGAATGTTGACGGGAGGAGCAGGCCCAGGGGTAGGGCCATGCCAGTTGTTAAGCCAAGACTGGACAAGGCCATTGATTGTCGCAGTGACCCATACATCGCCGCGCTTCTCCTCGCTGTGCTCCTCCTCCTCCTCCTCATGCCTCTGGTGCAAGTGATGATGACCGTGGTGACCATGGCGGCGGGCATGGATTTGGTAAGCAGCAGGAGACCGCTTAGCCTTAGGAGACAGGTTGTAGATGCCAACCTGCTTCAGGTTCATAGGACCACGGAAGACAGGAACAAGCTGGCAGTATGTGAGTACGTGCAAGAAAGTGTGCAGGGAAGACACGGATCAGTGCATCTTTAAGAGACTTACCTCCTCGTTGAAAGGGGCCAGCGGACCGGAAAAGGGGATATCCTCAAAGGTGCAGGATCCATCATCCCCCATGTGGTTGACAGCCTTGTAAGTGCCTGGATGCCCGACGTTGGAGTACAGGATCTGGTCGACAGCACCGCACCACCAGTTGCCGCCCTCTTCCTTGGCTGTGCCGGAGCACTGCTGAAGGGCCTGGCCAACAGCGGCCGAAGCCAGCATGACAACAGCACAAGGCTTCATGCTGTTCTTGTGTCTTGATCTGTCTGTGAAGATTCGCTTGGAATGAAGGTTGGCAGAACGAGATTGCTGGTCGACTTAGGTGAGTCTAGTTGAGTATCTGACCAGCTTCAAAGAGAATCGTAGGTGGCTGGTAGGAAATGCGCTGGAATGCTTTGATGAAGTAGAGATATGGCCTAGAATGTTCTTTGACTCGGCTTGCGAGGTGTGACTGGCAGTGATGTGAGTAGTAAAGTACTCCCAAGAACTCTGTTTAACAGTGTGTTGTTGGCGTGGTGTCTCTGAATCAGCGTTGTTTGGGTGTGAGTTGGGATGAGACCAAAAGTTGAGCGTGTGAATAAGGAATGACTGAGATAACAAGTCTCTTGTAAGGAGCGATGATGCTATTTGAAACCCGGCAGATCGGAGTCGTGCATCAACACTTGTATTCAGGGGAGCGAGAAAAAGAAGAGCGGACGAACAGGCTGGTAGGTGAAGGTGTGGTGGGATGGCTAAGTTAATAAATCAACCAACGGAAGCTAGGGAGAGAGGAAGTGCATCTTGGGGGACAAGGTTGATAGAGGATGGGGAAGGTACCTATGATCTCTGGCAGTGGGCTTTGGCCCCCAGCAGAGGGAGCATGGCAGGAGCCAGCAGGTGAGGGCCAAGTCACTCCTTCCTTTTCTCTGGACCTTTGGGGGTGAATTGACTCTTGATGCAGGGCATGGCAATGGATACCCACACACCTCCTTCCCTCCTTCCTACTTCGCTCGTCTCTGAGGGGGCTAGGTGAAGGAGCGGATGGTTCTCTCTGGACGAAGAATCCACCAGGAACGGAAGAAAGCCGTTGCATAATTGGACCACTAAAGGAAACGCAATGGAGCCGACCAATCCGCATGATTGCTCTTCATGAAACACCGGCTTGGCCACACTGGGGAGGGGGTTGTACCTTGCAGCTATTGGGCTCGGCAGCGCGTTATCAGCAGCGAGGGTACATCTCGTCGTTCCTGACACGACACTTTTCTGCTGCGGCGGTGGTACTCCTAATGGAGTCTACACACAAGCTGACAATGCCCCCCCCATGCTTACCTGTGAGTACCGTGCGTTTCTGGCCTGTGCACAGCTGTCCTGCCAGTGGGGCAACCTCGAGGCCACAGGTTCGAATCTATCTTTCTTGAGTTTTTCCTCTAACTTTTCTGTTCTAAAACGGCTCCGCCGGGGAGGGTTGGAATAGTCTATCCCACCCTGCTTCCTACGCTTCGCTCCGGGTCGGGATGGGCTAAGACTATCCCTTTTGCTATATTAGTCATCAGCAAGATCCACTGGCAGGACAGCTCCAGAAACGCACGGTACTCACAGGTAAGCATGGGGGGGGCATTGTCAGCTTGTCTGATCACTCCTCCGAGTCGGAGGAATGTGAGTCCATCGTAAACGCCAAGGGCCAAGACAGCCCACCGGGCTCTCCTCATTGAGGCTTGGGCAGAGACAACCAACCATCGTATGGCACGCCGAGCTGAGCTTCCTCGGCGTTCTGGGCTCTAATCTACAACCAAATTTGACAATCGAGGGCTGCGGCGCCGACAGACCCGTCGTGTCCCAACACGGCAACGACACAAGGGCGCGAACCGAATCAAGCCATACAAACTCATTGGGCGACGCCGGTCGAGATGGCAGATCAGCAAATCACCATGAAGAAAGGGACACGTCCCCAACTTCGCCCGCCGGTGGCCAGTGCTGAGTACTTGCTGGCGTACGTGATTGTGGCTGGGACTTGATTGGTTGAGGTTCCCCAGGAAATCGTCTCTGCCAATCCTCATGTCTGCACAAACCACACAGTGAGCAGCTTGACGTTTACGCCTTGGCTTGCCAAATCACCTTCAGGTCGCCCAAGAACTGCACAAACCCAAAAACCCGGGCATAGAGGGTGCCAGGGTGCCATCGTGGGCTGCCCTCGAACCCCTCCCTATATTCACACTCAGGGGTCGCCTACTGACGCATCCTCGGGGGTTTGGAAAAGGCAATGAGCACCCATGACAGCGCCGGCGTCCTTGTGTGTGCTGGTTGACTGACCTGACCTGTCCCGGTCGATGTCCAAGTTGTGCCCCATCCCAGGCACTCAGTGGGGACGCTGGAGGAGTCGCCGACCGTCCGTGGTTCGTCCCAAGGCCCGGATCATGGATGCCATCCCAATCCCCACGCTCGTTAGACAAGAGCGGCCCATTCCATCCGATGGTTAATCGCGCAGCACGTTCCCTCTCGACAGGCAACATCCTGACGCCGCGTGCCGTTCCAGCCCATGTTCCGACGCCGCGGAAGAACGGGCTGGCCCTCTGCCTTTCAACTTTGCCATGTTCTTGCTTTTTTCTTCCCACTTCGTTTTGCGATTCCACTCACAGTCTGCAAAAGTCACCGACGATTACTTCGATCCTTCTCATCAAACCGCAGCGTGTCCTGGCTCTGTTGATCCGATCTAGGTCCGTTCTCTGATACACGAGTCGCAACCCAGTCTTGATGGCAGGTAAACACGGGGGGGGGAGTCTTGGGCAACAACCTGCAGGACACTAAAAAGGAAATTCCCGAGGAGACAAAAAGAAAAGTCACGACACGGGAAAACCACTCATGTTGGTTCTCCACACATAAAACCCCTCGTTGCAGGGCATCGTACCACATAGCCGTCGTCTGGTATTGGCTCCTTCGTCGATCCGCGGGCCCAGTCGTAGGACTCGCCGACTCGGTGCAATATGCCGCGTGGTGGAGGGCAAGGCAATGGGGTTACAGCGGGCGCCCGCAGCCACGAGCTTATCGGGAGAGGACAAGTCAGCCGGCAGTCGACGACAAGCAGCTCGGAACGGCCTAAGATGGGTTGAAAAGTCACAAAATTTGTCGCCAACGGTCCACGACTTTGGCGTTCGTTGTTCCTGCATTAGTTAGCGGAACCTACCCGAGAGTGACCGATTGGCTGTCTGGACCTCCGTCGTCTGCAGCAATGCACGCTATTTTCTTGCCGTGGCGAATCCTTATTCGATCCGTCCGTCGCAGGCGGCCAGGCGGGTCAGGGCCTTGGATATGCCGGCACTCAGCCAATGATCTCGATACCGACCGAGGTCTTCCATCTCATGTGTTTCCAACTCCCATGATGTCGTGGGTTTTTGGCCCGGTGGACTTGCACGGCCTGCGGTGCCCAAACCAAAATGGGAAGGAACATGTCACACTCGGGTTTCTTATACACATAGATGGACCCCGCCACGTGGAAACACCTAAAGATTTCCCCTCCCTCCTCCAGCCCGATTGGCGTCGAGAACCAGTTTTTTCTCTTGCTGTTTCACACGTGCCCGCCTGGGAACGGAACAAGGTCGCACTCCACGAATCTCAATGTGCCTGAAAGTCCCTCTTGAAAAGCGGACTGGCAAATGCACATCCACCCACGTTCGCTTCAGCTCCACAGCCTTGCCGAAAACAAGACCTGAGGAGACTGCATACGGCGGTCGTCTCGGCTATGTCCCGTTGACCGCATGCGACTCACGCCTTGCTCTGAGAACTCGCTCTTGGACAACAATGCAGGCGGGCCAGAAAAAACGAGAAAGAAAAAGTTCCTCACTGAGCATTGCCCTCCAACCTTGAGTGATCGCCACAGCGGAGTTGCGATGGAGTCGTGGGTTTAGAGGCCAGTCAGGGAGGATGACTCGGGGCTCGTGACTGAGATCACGTGAGCCACACGGGACTCCTACAGTCAACATGTTAATGGTCCTAAGGTAACACCGCGCAGTGCTTCACAAGTACAGGCTACAAATATGCAACTCCGTCCTTAGCATTGATGGTCCTCATTTGCAAGAGGCCGAAGACTCTAGCAGCCACGGCCACGGCCACTGCGTCGACTCGACGTGAGCGGAGAAAGGGAGTGGCCGCACATGCAAAGACTACCATCCCACTATATGCTATGGCGCCATTCACCTCACATCTACTCGGATGCCTTGGCCTTCTTCCCCTGACGAGTTCTTGTTTTCCGGACACCCTGCTCCGGCTGTCCTCCCTCAGCATCATCGACAAACTCGTCCTCGTCCTCACCAAGCACCGCAGTCCTAACCCTTTCCTTTCTCTTCCCCGTAATCTTGGCCGGCGCCGCCGACGCAGAACAGTCTTCCTGCTCCACGGCCTGCGCGCCGTTGGCGTTTGCCCTCAGCCTACTCACAGCGTCTGCCATCCGCTTGCTCGTCGTGCCCTTCTGCCTCGGCGCAAAGGCATCCCTCGCGCCAACACCCACAGTACCCTCGAAATACCGCGTGATATTGGCCTGCGTGCCTTCAATGTCGCGCTTATTCATGTCCCGGATGACGGGTACAAGCACCTCGTCGGTGCGCTCCTTGCTCCACCCGATCGTCGCCATAAAAAATTGCCGCAGGCCTTCGAGGTCCGGCACACCCCATTGGAAATGTTCGGGGCTGCTGTCGACCTCTGGGCGGAGGTACGCATCCGTGACGGCCGGGTTCGGGAACCCCGTGGGGAGGAAGAGCTTCGTGGCCTGCGATTTGCGGAACTTACGGCGGAATGGTGACCCCACGTCCGCCTCTTTGGGACGGTTGTTCATCTGCACGTCCTGCCACCATTCCTTAAACCTCTCAAGGCCGTCCTTGCCGGGGAACTCGGAGAGTATCTCCACGGCCGTAACGGGACCGACACCGGGCAGGCCCTCTGTGTAATCCGACCCCAGAAGTTGAGCGATGGCGATGAGCTGCTCACGTGAGAGGGAGAGCTCCTTTTCGAGGTCCGAGCCGAGGTAGCACTCGACAAACTTGTTGCTGTTGAACATGTTCTTGTAGATGCGCGTGCCGCCAAAGAGGAAGCAATCAGAGTCGTCAGTGACGATGCCATCCACTAGAGACATCCGCACTAGCTCTGCACACTGCGCTTCGGCCTCCATCGGCGCGGTGATGTAGGGGATACCAAAGAGACGGAGCAGGGCCTGGCACTCGGTGACCATGACCTGCGTGACCTCATCGGCGTCCCGGCGATCCTTTTTCTGTTGCGTACGAAGCGCCTTGAGTTCTCTCTCGTAAGCCTCTTTGTTCTCGCGATTTGACTTGTTGTTCAGCTCGCTGGCAAAGCGGGCGTGCTCCTCCGCTTCCTGTGCGAGGTTGGCAAATAGCTCTTCATCCTCCGGGTCGCTAAACTCGTTGTCGCTCTCGGCGAACATGGCAGCCTCTGCGTCCTGCACAGGATCGCCCGCCGTATTGCGATCGTCCAATTGGGGCCCGTCCATGAGTTCCTCAAAGGTGAGCTCGTGTTCTTCTGTCGGGTTCTGCCGTTCTGCATCGACAGTAATATCCTCCATGGCTGGTTCCAAAGAAGCAGGCTTCTGGAGCGCCGCAGTATCTATGGCATCTTGGGTTTCTGATTCTGGGGAGTCGATCACTTCCGTGACGGTGACTTCCATATATTCGCCGGTATCATCCGGTCGGACGTCTTCGAAATCGGGTTCAGGAGACGGTGTGGACCTCCGTGACGCAGCGTCCGCCTTCTCAAAGGGTGTGGTTGCTGATACTGATTCCTTCTTCTTCGGCGACTCGAGCTGAGCGGTCGAGACAGTAGCAGTCGATGTCATCTCGTTGGCGAAATGAATACCCTCCTGAGAGGCAGCCAACTTCGGCGTTGGCGGCACGTCAAGTATCTCTACATCGCTGTCCTCGTCATCGGACGACTGGATTTCGATGAGTCGGTTCTGCTTCTGGCGCTTAAGCCGACATTCCTCTTCCAGGGCCGCCTCCCTGTCTTCTGTGTTGATCTCGCTCTCCACCTGTCGTTGTTGCTTTATCGATTCCCGAATATCCATGTTGTCCACCATCCATGGAGGCAGTGGCTTGGGTCGGTCTTCGGAAGGCTCTCTCTCGAACCCGCCTTCATTGTTTTCGTCGCCGGCTGGCTCTTCATCAACACCGTCTGCGACAAAGCCGCCGCCAAACTCGCCATCGTCGCTATTCTGCGCCGGCTTCTGCGCCATTTGCGCAGGCCCTTTCGTTGGCCGCATATCTTCAGGCTTCTTTGATTGTGCCTTTGTTGAGAAAATCGAAGGACCCCAGGCGAGTTTTGGGAACGGCAATGGACCGTCGAAAGGGTTCTTGACGTTGGGCACTGTTGGCTTCGGCTGGGCTCTTTTCGTCTGCCGGGCCGCCTTCAGAGCAGTCTGCAGATCCATTTCATCGTCGCTGCTGCTTGCACTGTTTTGCCGTCTCCTTGGGACGGCAGCCGTAGACCTGTTATTGACAATGTGAGCCACCATGCGGCCACTCCTTGCGGTGATTGGCTTAAGCTCCTCGACGGCCTTTTGTTTCCACGTCGGGGCATCCATTCCCACGTCTTCAAACTGTTCCTCTTCATCCGAGTTCTCTGCATCCTTACCGTGCTGATTCCGTAAGGACATCGTTATTGCACGGTTGATATCATCCTCCTCTTCAGGGTGCATCCCCCCGTCAACTTGGACGTTGAACCGGCCTGGATCTTGTGTTTCAGGGCCATCGCCGCCAACAAACAGACTTTGTTCTTCCTCTTCGAACAACTCATCGTAATCGTTGAATTCGGCCTCTCCTCGATTGCCATGAAGGTGTTGGCTTTGAAGAGCCGATCCTCGGGGTGTCATTCTGGCCGCACTCGATGACAGTTTGGGAAGTCGGTTCAGGCCCTCAACTGGGACGTCTTCGAAATCGTCTTCATCAGACCCCTCAACATTCTCCTTTTTCTGAAACTGGAAATCCATGGCATCGACGTCGATGGGTTTATGGGCCTCGCCCAGATCCTTTTCCTTGCTCACGACACCCAGCGCCCACCCGCCCTCCGCTCCCTCATTCTTCACCAGGATGTACTCCCTGTCTTTCTCTCCAGCAATCCTTCCACCGCCTGTCAAGGTAAGATCCAGGCCAGTCATGCCGGCTTCCTTCATGAGGCGCTGGGTCAGGTTGTTTCTCTCGCGAACCCTTTCGATCTGGAACCTCGAGAATGCCATGCGATCCGGGAACATTTCATCCAGTTGCTCTTTGCTCAATCCCAATCTGAGGCGGCTTCGCAATCTGGCTGCGTTTAGGATGTTGTATCTGTCCGCCGCAGGCAAACTTTGGAAGAACTCGCCGTCAAAATCGATCTTGCTGAAATCGTAGAGGTTGATATCCTCTCCATCGTGGAACTGTCGGGCATACTCCTCCAGCTCTTCGATGCTCATGATTCTGGGATCGTCCGCCTTGGCCATTGACGCGATGTCGCCGTCAAGTTCGGGCAAGTGGTACGCGTCCTGTTTGAAAAATTTCCGCGTCCGCTGTCTCTCCTGCTGGGACATGCCGACCTCGTCAACGTAGACAATCGTGTCCGCATCGGGTATTTCCTCCTGGGGCTCTTCTCGTTCTCTCCGAATACCCCTTTCCGCATCGCGCTTCCTCCTCTCGTCTTCCTCCTCTGCAAGCCGCTGCATCTGCACAGCGAGCAGTTTCCCAGCTGTGCGGGCTGCATCTTCCCTGCGGCCCTCGCGGCGCTGCTTGCGGCCCTGAATCGTCTGGCGCTTGAGAGTCGGAGCGCCACCGTCGAAAACGAAGACGGGCTTGATGCCAAACCACAGGAGCTTGCAGATGCGACGGAAGAAGCCGACGACGTGAGAGTTGCGCAGCGCGTTGCCCTCTTTGTCACGCACGGCTTTGAGAAACTGGTATATCCAGATGGAGGCGTCAACGGCGAGGCGCTTTCGGTTAAGAGTCGCGAGGTTCGTTGGGCGCGCGCAGGGCTGCACAACCGTCCAAAGGCCGTTCACACCCATGGCTCCGACGTGGCAGCGTTGGGTTGTGATTCACGGAGATTGGGCTCGGTGGGGACGATTGTTGTTGTGAGAAGCGCTCTTCTCATCTATCAAGTAGCTATCGCATTTTGCGTGATAGGTGTAACGTCCTAGTCTACTTGAAGAAATGCGAATCTTGCGGACGTCGTCTTGAGAGTCCTAGGGAGGAATAACCTTTGTGAGGAACGAAGACCGCATTACAAGAAGCTCGCTCTGGTCAATGACGCGCCTGCCTCCACTTGAGGCGCTGTTATCGCAGCTTATCGATTGGGTATGTGCGAGAGCGGAGGGGCACGAGTCTCTGCTGTATTAGCGTGCAAAGCGTCCCGAGATGTGCCATCATCTTCTTGCGAACAACTCAAATATACCAAAAGAGCAATGCGCATCATTGCGACCAAGGAGCTGCCATGGAAAAAGAAGAGGGAAGAGGATTCTTGACCTCTCTTCTCAACAAAAACCTGCGCATCCTCGTCACTGATGGCCGCATGTTCTTGGGCCAGTTCAAGTGCACAGATCCGGTCAGTAACCCTGCCGTCGAATGCCAGAATGCTCTGCTAACGATCGAACCCGTGACAGGACCGAAATGTCGTTCTAGCACACGCCTACGAGTACCGTCAGCCGTCCGCGCAACAGCGAGCTGAAGTATCTCGGCAAAGCACCGATGGACCAGGCACCGTTACGATGGACATGACATCCCGGTATCTGGGCTTGGTGGTCGTTCCGGGACAGTACATCGTCAAGATCGAGGTGGAGGAGTTTGCGAGCCAAATCAGGGGTCAGAACCCATACGCAGATGTTGTCATTTAAAGACTCGGCGTCAGGGTACTATAGCTCTTGGTCCTCGTGCCTGAAAACCCGGGGCACTCTGGATGACAGAATTAGAGCTTGAGGAAATCATCATACAAGACAACACAGTTAACACTGTAATACATTGACATTAAAGCTACGAAAAGCACTGTTTTTGCCCCATCAACGCTCCCACCCTATTCAATCATTGTGAGTCGACCGCAACCGGAGTACCGAGCCCCAATCCCCAATTCCCAAACACCAGATCCCAACGCTATCTTACTGTTAAAGTTCATTTATTACTGCCATTACGAGGTTTACGCCCAACGTCATCTGAGACCAACGGGGAAAGTGGGGACATGAACTTAAAGTCAACGCATCATGCTCTCATGCCACGATGCTCTCGTGTTGACGTCCCCTGGTTTCGCCATTCAAGCCGTCATCGGTCCCAGTGACGGAATGGTGGATATCATCGTCCTCTTCCTCCTCATCTGTGTACTCCGCCTCCTTGTTGTGTGCAGGCGTCCACGACGAGTCGTCATTCAAAGGAGCATCCTGCCCGGACAAATCGTGGCCTCCCTCAGCACGCGCTCTGATGTTGTTCCTACGGCGTGTCGACAGAGTGCGCGCGCGAGTGGACAATTTGGAGGAAACGGCAGCTTGAGATGTAACCCAGCTGGTTAGGGCATCCTCACAATCCTGAATGATGGCCTTGCTAGCCTCATAACCGTCGTAAGCCGCACGAGTCTCACCCGGGGTGACAGGTGTGTCATCAATGAGCTCCAGCAGATGCTTTCCGTACCCGGCGATGATAGCAACCTTCTCACAGTGTTCTCTCAAAGCGTCGAACTGATAGGTGTAGGCGGCCTTGATCTTTTCGCGCGTGATGTTGGACAATTGGGCCTCGGCAACCAGCGACTCGGCTTCGGCGCGAACAAGTTCCTGCTCGAGGACGACAATCTTGGGGGAATTGGGCTCCTTGTACTTGAGCTGGGCAATTTGGTCGGTGATCTTTTGTTTACCTATAAAAAAACCGGAATGAGTAAAGGGCAGATTGCAGGTAGTGAGAGTCGCTTACGGTCTCGGCTCGGTTGAACCGAAGCCTCAATGTTGCGGATGCTCTTGATTGTCACACGGTATTGGTCGTATCGGTCGACGTATTGGTCTTCAAGCTCACCAATCTCGTAAAGAAGAACGCCGAGCTTGTCGGTGACATCGGACACGTCTTCGTCGCAAGCCTCACCCCATATTGAGAGTTGTTGCTGTAATCGAAGGTCAGAAGGCGTGTGCGAAAGAAGGTAGCGATCTTGAACAACATACAGCAACTTCCATACGCTCTCTAGCCACTTGTTCAAGGCTGCGCATAACATTCTTCTCCATCTTCACCAACTGTGACAGCTTCTTGGCGAGGTCTGGCCCGAAAGCACCGGCAGACTTGTGGCGGAGGGCATGGCCTAAGCGGACTTGTCAGTCGTAACAACTCTTGACCAGGCCGCGCGTCGTAGAACTGAAGGAAACAGAGGACAACGCCAAAGACACAGGTAGAACGACATACCAAAACCACCACGAAATAGGCGACCGGACTTTGTGGTAGAGGGAGGCGGGGGAGGGTTCTACGGGAAGACAGACAGGCAGAGTCAGCATCGCGGTCGTAGGGAAACCCGACAGTATGTCATGGTGCGTTACCTGGAGTTGAGAGGCGGTGGGCGCCCTTGTCTGGCGCATGGAGTATGTGCGATGCATGATGGCTGACGTTGACGTTGTTGGCGACAGTGAAGAGACGGCACTCGTGGAGAACGTTTGATCAGGTGTCGGAGAGCCGGGCTTGATTGAATACAGCGTTGCGCTTGGAAGCAGGGTGTCGTGGGGGTATGACAAGGGGTACTGGCAGTAAGGGATCAAATGGCGGAGTGGATGAAGGAAATGGGGGGATGCAAAGCCTGGTGTTTATATGTAGGCGCCACAAAGGGAAGTTGGTAGCCTGCGTCGGCGATGTTGCGGAGGGAGGTGACGGGACTTCGATTTGTGCTGAGGAGGGGCTGAAAAAGGACGGACGACGGAGCACAAGGGTGCGCGCACAGCGGGAGGTTGGCTATGTGTTCCCCCCTCGGCTGGTCTAGTGGCCTCCCTCCTTAGTGCCTCATTCTCGCGGACGACGTCATCGGTCTTGCTAGCTCGTGTCTGGCGTTGTTCGCAGCGTCACCGAGCTAGCTTGGTGCCTGTAGAAATACCTAGAGAGAGAGCAAAAAATAAAACAACAGCAAGGTACGTGGTTAGGTACGTACAAAGCGGCTCCCCACACCAAGGTAGTCCGTTGCATTACTTTTCCATTGCCATCGTCGAAGGCTATGATCACGAAAGCTTCGGTCATTGTCACTCACTTTCGCCCTCTTTTAGCTCTGGCCGGGGCTACTAGACTCGATACGGCCCGTCTCCGCCGTGGGGAAATTGAATCCCTGGCTGGCCGGCAGGAATAACAAGAGCATCGGCCACCACGACAACAAGGCCACGCGAAGGCAGCTCCCGCGCCCACCCGATGACTTCGCACAGCCATGATGATCGTCATCCGGGATGGCGCCGTCTCTTAGAACCCTTTTCCCATTGTGGATTCTTGAAACAGACGGCTGGGGAATCGAACAACTCTTTTGGGACCGACTTGGGACGAGGTACAGAGCAAGCTTTCGATGCAGGCTGCAAGAAAGCCCCTTCAGCCCATATCTTATCAGTCCCTACCGTGATTACCATTTCCCGGGTTATCTGCAGGTTCCGGCGGAGACACTCAACTGGCCAAGTGGGCTGTTCCATCTCAGCTTTTTACTGCCTTTTCACTGCCACCTGCATGATGGCCACCAGGATTCGGATTTAGAGCCGAGGGCAATTCCCATCCTGCCTTACAATGCCCCGTGCCATAGTCAACAACAAGAAGTGTTCCGAGCGACAGCAGACACTGCGATATGGCTGGTCGTCAGGACTCATCGTTCGCTCGAGGGACCTCTCGGCATCTTCGGGACATGGGTCAAGTCAGATTTGTCGTTGCTCCCAAGGCTCGAGGGACTAACGTTGCTTTGCCGTCTGTTGGGTCCGCCGCCGTCCTGCCCAGACGATTCGAGACTAAGTTGACTGTGCTAGGTCAAGGAATCGAGCGATGATTTCATAGGTGTCGAATTACCAAATCGATCTTTCGCGCGACCCTTTTGTTGATCCAACCTTTTGGCCCCGACCATACGCCCTTTGAGGCATGCTCATCGGACTAAAGCTATCCATCCGCTAGGAGCAGACCAAAGTCCAAAGACAGGGTTGGAATCTGACTTGGCACTGATTTTCCTTCCCGGATGCCCGCAATGATCCTTGCGAGAAACTGATCTTTGCTCCGAGGCACGAACACCCTCGACCAACAGTGAAGTCTTTCATTTCACTTCGATACTCATCTTCACGTAGCTGAAAGAGCCAGCGCCTCGTTGAATATTCGCAATGATCAGCGAAGCCGGTTGGATACAAAAGTTAAACCCGACGGGACCTAGGCTTCGCTCTCTCCGGTCCAACTCGCAGCGCTTGGATAGACTCTTGCGGTTGGGCCTTGTAACCTAAGACGAGAAAAGCATCGCGTATTCGTTCAGTTGCCAGGAAACCAAGAAATAAAGGTTCGCAACCTGTCAAATCATAGGTGGTTCGAATTGCAAGGGGGGGGGGGGGGGGGGGG
>PUHP01000048.1:2974-14647 GCA_006783085.1 Colletotrichum shisoi | reverse complement strand
GGGGGGGGGGGGGGATAGGGACAGAGAGCAGAGAGACAGGGCACTGCGGCTGCTTCGACTGCTCCGACTGCAAAGTGTTCAGCCATAATTACACATTTGTCATCCGCTGAGACCTGTGCGGCAACGCGTTTAAATGGTGGAGAGGGTTGACAAGGAAGCCGATTAGAAAGGATTGATGAAGGGAAAGTTCATTCGTAAGAAGGAAAGAAAATATATTTGCTGCGCGATGATTTCTTAGGCGTCTATGAGAAACTCCAATTGTTGAAAGACGCCAGCGCATCCGTCAAATAATAAGTACCTAGGTATTGTTACATAAGGTAGGTCAATAGGAAAGGAGCCTATAGGCCAAATATTTTTCTAATCATTTCGGAACTGAGTTGCTGTCGGGAATGAAACCGAGAATATGTGACTGGATTAGAAGTAGTAGTTATCTCTCCAGGTGCTGATGTCCACGACAAAAACCGACAAGTAAACAAACGAGCTTCTTTTTCACATCAGTCTCGCAAGTACTTAGCCGGCCGTCAGTGGCAACTCTAGGTACCTACCTACCTACCTGGCTGGCAGCCAGTCAATCCACTCTGCCTGCACGGGTTTGTATCGGGTGGCTCGAGTTGCAACCCCTGCTCCCCGCTCTTTTTGGGTCTAGCGCTTTGCAATCTCTCTCCCTCCAGCTCTTTCCTTCCCTGAACGCGCTTAGCCTCGCAGTTCGCCAACGCGTCTCACAAGACCTATCTCACCTCTTCTCTCACCATCGACCTCATCCCAGTGAGGCGACTTTGGCGGAAACTCACGCATATATCCATCCTCGTCCATCCCTTGCACCCCTCCTCTCCCCCGGATCACGTGTGCACTACCATCGCTCGCTCACTCGCTGCGGCCTGGCGTAGTAGTTTCTTGGCCAATGTTTACAGGCTTCACTAACGCTGACCACGGGGACGAGGACATGGTGAGCGACCGTGTCTGCGTCCGTGTTTGCGCTTGCAAGTGAGGGGGACATTGCAACTACCATAGGCTGAAGAGAAGGCTTTCGCTGTCGCCCCTTTCTCCGCGCCTTGCGCCTACCTGCTCTTACTCGACATGGCTCCCTTCCTCGCCGGGACCGACCGGCGCGCTCCTACTCAAATAGGACCCTACAACGACTACGCTATTTTCCGCCCCGTCCGCGACCGAGTCACCCCAGACGGCGCTCAACCCGGGGCTCGTCCTCACACTCACGGGAAGTCTGGGAAGAGGTTCGATTTTGTCGACTTGACCGTCAACTCAAGCCCGTTGTCACGCCCACAGAGCCATCGCGGTCCGGTGGCCGATCGCGCGTCCCGCGCCGCAACCAAGGTCGAGGACACCCAAGCTCACCCGACCTTTTCACCAGACGCTGCACATTGCCTTTCGGACCCCAGTGGCGGCTCAACCGCTGTTTCTAGCAATGCAGCCTCGGTTCTGGAACCTTCGCCCCCGCCCGTATCAATCCAGCCCTCGGTCTCGTCAATCGACCTCGACGACAGTCTGGATGCCGAGATGCCTCGACCACCGCGGCCCGAAGGCTTCCTCAAGGCCCCTCAGCAGTTGACTCCGCCCTTGTCCAAGCGCCCGTCTAGCCACCAGTCCCCCAGGAATGGCGTCATCGCCAAGAAGCAGACGCCGAAGAAGGACATCCCTGATGTTCGTCAGTTGGCCGCCTTGCTGAAGGATTGCTCTGCCGACATTGGCAAAGCTCATGCTCAACTGTCTCTCTACGCTCTCAAATCCACCAAACCTATTGAAACACGTGTCAAGACCGGTTTCGACTTCTTTTCCAGCGTCAAGATTGTCCCAGTTGAAGAGCAAGAGGGGACGACCATGTCTGTCAGAACCAAGGTCAGTGCAGTTGACTACGTCCTCTTGAAGGATGAACACTGACCTTTCCATAGCAACATTTCCGTGGGAGGAAGTCGGACCAAGCCAAAACTGCTCACTATGTGCCAGTCTGTGTCAAGTCTAACAAGCCTGCAGTGCCCAAGTATCGGTTTCATCACACAGAAATCGCCAAAAATTTTCTATCTCCCAACTCCCTGCTCAAATTTGTGCCTGTCATTCGAGATCTTGCGCCCGAGGAAGAGCGAAAATACAACACCTGGCTAGGGGAGTTGGAGAGAATGGACGAAAGTTGCGGTTTCAAGACCCTAGGAAGCCGCGATCAACGAGTCAATCGAACCATCAAGAAGGAGAGGACTGCCACCTTGTCACTTTTTCTGGACTCGTGGCTCAAAAAGCTTGCCATCGACAACTGCAACCGAGCCACCTTGATCCGCCACATGGCCAGCTCAAATTTGGATGACGCCATCACTCCACAGCAGAAGACGAGCCTTGTAAATCTACACAGCGACGATTTCGTAGCTGCTACTCCAAGAGCCCTCAAAGCAGCGAGAGTCTTCACCGATGCCTTTGACCAGGTGTTCTACCACGGCGGTCCCCAGAACATGGGGATCTTGCTGTCAGATGTCCTGAAGCTCGACAAGTCCGTCGATGAAATCGTCGAAACCAAAAAGACGGCCAAGGTCGGTCAAGACGACGCCGACAAGGTGGATTCTCTCGAGCACTGGATCGAAACGCATACTGTAATGGGATGCCTTATATGCTACAGCAACTCTTGCGAGCATGGAGACTACAGCCTGGAAAATCACAAGCGCAATTTTTCCATGGACTGCATCGGAATGTACGGGCGGATGTTCTCCGCAAATCGCGTTGTGTCTTCCACAAATCCGGTCGAGCATCCGCCAGCTCCACTTCCATGTGAGCGACAATGCTACCGAATCTACGGCGTTGGCGGCTCCGATGCAGAGTCGAGGCCATGGACTGAAGACGAAACGTTTCTGCTGCGCGGTCTCTTCTCCATTCTGGATCACAACAAAGTCCAGGTCAAGGCTGAATGCGCCACCGCGGAGATTCTTGACAGAGACTGTTGTGATGTTCATCGTCATTTGCAATCCCTCGACATCAACCTCCCGCCCATCACAACGATTGATCGACCTAGACCCAAGAATCTTCCTTGGTACGATCGCAAAAAGAAGATGCTCCTCGGCGACTGGCAGGATCACACCAATTCTCACGATACAAAGGTGCGCCCATCCAATGATCCGTGTCATCACGAAGGCCCCTGCACCGCCGAAAACGGGTGTCCTTGTGTACTCAACGATGTACTCTGTGAGCGCTTTTGCCGCTGTACGGAGGACTGTTGCGCGTACAAGTTCACTGGTTGTGCCTGCCACGCCAGCGGCAAGACATGCCTTCAGAAGCAGAAAGAAGGTCGGCCTTGCATCTGTGTACAGCTGAACCGCGAATGCGATCCTGACCTCTGTGGAACCTGCGGCGCTCTCGAACGTGCGGACCCTGCGAATCGACACGATGCAGCGCTCTTCCAAACAGGCTGTCAGAACATTGCCATTCAGCGGGGCGTCAGCAAAGCTGTTGTACTCGGCAAGAGCCAGTTGGAAGGCTGTGGCTACGGTCTGTTCACGGCGGAAGATATTGCCCTGGACGAATTCGTCATTGAATACACCGGCGAGCTCATCGTTGCGGATGAAGGAGTCAGGAGAGAGGCCAGACGCGGCGAAGCTTTCTCCATAGAGAAGAGTACATCGTATGTATTCAGTCTCTTGGACTACGAAGGCATCTGGGTCGACGCTGCTATTTACGGTAATCTCAGCCGCTACATCAACCATGCTGTAGAGAACGCCAACGTTCAACCGAGCATTCTCTACGTCAATGGCGAGTTCCGTATCCGATTCACTGCTACCCGGAGCATCAAGGCTGGTGAGGAGCTCTTCTTCAACTACGGCGAAAACTTCCCCAATCTCACGGAAAAGATGATCAAAGAAAAGGCAGGCGATGGAGATGAAGGAGGAGAAGAGAACGCCGTGTCAACAAAACGCGGACGAGGTCGCCGGCAGCGGGCAACCAACGGCCCCGATAAGTCAGCCACACAGAGGCTTCCAAAGGCAAAATTTGCCAAAAGCGTCAACACGGGTGCTCGCAAAGAGGCGCCCAAGGTGGCGGCGGACGATTACGAGGTTCTGGCTGACCTGGACCCAACGCCCGCTCCGAATCGAAAGCGGAAGCGAGCCGCAAAAAGTGACGATGAGGATGAAGAGTTTCACCCCTCGTTGGAATCCGAGGAGAATGCCGAGGTGCAAGGTGCGGAGAAGTGGGTGTCAACATCTAGACGGCGAGGTGGTATCCGCCGCGTGAGGTCGATGGGTTCCATTGTTCCATCGGATTCGGAGGGCTCAACGAAAACAACCCCTCGTGATAATCGAGGACCCGGACATTCTTCTGGCTCACAGGCTGCTATTGGTTCTCAACTGACGGCCAAGGGTCTCGAGATTTCTACGAAGCCAGCGAAGGGTACATCGCCCCCAAAAAAACGTCGCGGCCGCCCACCCAAGAACCCTCGTCCGCCTAGCCCAGTTGTGGCAGCAGGAATAGAGGTTGAACACGGCGAAGATGTGATTCGAGCCAACCCGAGCATCGTCCGGCTTCCAGAAGGCGATCACGATATTGTCTCCTCCGGCTTGAATCAGGCTCCCAGGTCTGCTCGTGGGCGCGAGATCATTGCGACTGACCTCAGCAAGTCGATTGAAGATGCAATGGACGTCGACGAAGATGAGCCAGAGATTAACGTAACCCCGACAAAATCTCGAGGCCGAAAGAAAGTTGAGGCCCAAGGACCATCGCGTTTTGGGCGTACAGCGCGTCACCCGCCCACCGAATCCGGCGCTGTCGTAGACTCGGACGACGAGCCCTTTACCCTCAGCTCAGCATTCAGACGGAAGCGTACGCAGAAGCAGGTTTTGGGCCCCCTGGAGAACAACGATAGCGAGTCCAGCTATAAGGTGCAGGGCGCTGGTACAGACTCAGACGATGACGACGAGCCCATCTCTTCTCTCGATCGTTCTTCCAGAAAGAAGAAACTGCCAGCTCGGTTTCGGTCGTCATCATATGAGGAGGACTAAGGGTTACAACTTTTCAACGCTTTTGACAGGAAGCAAGGGACATGTCTATCTACCAATATCCCACAATGGCGACGTATGAAATGACGGAGTGTATCATCGGGGGAGGTTATTCGCATTTGTTTCTTGCATTCACAATCAGCATACAGTCGGCTTGTTTCGCCAGTCCCCTACACATATTTCAGTCGCGCGTGAGAAATCGGTCGGTTGGCCGAAGATGTATATATTTGCTTGGGCGCATTTAGGAGTACAAAGCATCCATCCACAGTTTTCGTGCCACTCGTGGGACGCGCTGGTATAGTGCTTTGCCACGACAATACCAATGATTTCCAATCACCACATGCCATCTAACACATAAGTCTTAGGAACGTAGTCGTGAATGGTCTATCTTGCAGGTTCTGTTTTCGGTCCTAACAACACGGTTGACTAAAAGATGATATCATTTGTCTTCTTGCTGTAAAACACAATCTCTCTCTTTAGGCCTTATATATTTTGTTTCTTTATCTACCTAAGCTAGGCTAAAGTTGAGCGCTACTTAAGATCTAGACATTTTGAAAGCCCGACTCACTATTTACTATATGTCATCGCTAAAGCAACCTACCTAGGCAGATCAGCCCATTCTTTGCCCTATAAGATATTGAAACCAGAATCTCTAGGTTCGAGAAAATCGACAAAGCGGAAATTCGTATTAAATGCAATATTAAATCTTACCTAACGAAGTACGCTGTCTAGAAGTTTAATTAGTTAGACGTCTTGTTTTTGTTTCCTAGTAGTTAAAAAAAAAATTTGTTGGGTTATTTTAACAATAATACGATGATAATATGTTCTTTCTTTTCTTAATGTTGGTTCACGGGGGATCGGGCCGAAGGCCTCTGAATCGGAGATAAGGAGGGCGGATCGGAGTTAGGAGGATAAAAGTGGGGAACCACCTTCTTCACTTGGCAGGCAGCCAAGTGAAGCCTGTACCTAGACTTCCTTCCCTCTCCATAGCCGCAGTTCACCAATTCAGAATTGAGGTTATCACCGAATTATCGATGTATCGATTTCGCCTTGTGCCAACACTTAAACAAAAAGAAGTTTTCTTCCTCTTTGCATAGAGCCACTGAAAATTGTTCATGTTTTAGCAGCTGTAGCTGCTCCTGGTGCTCAAGCTAATCATCAGGCAAGTCACGACTACATCCTTCTCCCTGGCAATTGAGTTTCAGTGTTTCATATTTCACGCTTGAGCGCAGATAAATTAAGAAATTGGCCGTCAATATCGCGAAGCCAGTTAATTGTTTTCAGTCTTATTGGAACTGTTGCTAGCCTCTAGCATGTCGGGCGATTTAATATGAAAGAAGAGATATTTCGAACGGCCACGTATTGCGGCATCAGCGCCGGTAATGCAATGATTGCCGAAGGTCTCCGTGCCACAATCCGTTGCGAAGCCAAGCAACTCTAGGCAATACATCCAAGTTACTGTTATACTACGCTGTTTGAGGACGAACAGGACGCTAGAGCTAAGACAGGTTGCAAGATACGAAACACTATGCTCTCAGGCCTGCAGTGGTCTTCATTACAATTTTCAGCTCCGCGTAGAATGCAATGCCTCTTTTCTTTCCAATACGGGTCGCCAAAGAACCCAAAATCTCTGAATCGTCACAACTGGTTGACACTCCCAGCCCGTCAGGCACCGCCGCATGAGCTGAGCTGCCTTCTCATGTCAACAATGTGTGCACAGATCTCTATCTTGCCATCAAACAGAAGCAAGCAAAGAGCAACCGGAGATACAGACAGTGGAGAAGACTCAGAGTGAAAAGAATTGCGTTTGTCTCTGGATACTACAGCCGAGTTCACCCATATACCGCTTTCAAGAGGCATAAAATTATCGTCAGTTCTAGACTTGTATCACTGCGGCGTGCTTGTTCATCGGTTTCTTCTACAGTTCCATTTGGCTTTTCTTGACCGAATCTAGTTGGGCGATTGGAAAGGGGATAAGAAGTATCGCCACTAATCGAGCACTACAACTGTTGAGAAGAGGAGTTGACTTCAGAAGCCTGAAGGCGCGAGGCTTTCCCCCGATGCTTTTCGAGACAATGGAGCAAACCCTGTGGCAGCGATATGGTCTTAGAAACAGACAGGCCGCGGAAGAGACAGTGTTGGGGTTCGGAGACAGAAAAGAACTGCTCTTGTACTAGTGTTTTTATTTGCCAAGTCATGCGGTTCACTTTTGCGAACACTAACTCTACGCCTCGTCAGTGGAGGTTAGCGCTCGGTGTTTATAAACCCGGGGGTCCAGCTATGTGTAGGCTTGGATGCGTCGTGGGTAGAGCAGAGGAGTTTAGAGAAGCACTGGCTTTTATCACATTTCCGCACCAAGAAGAGTGCATGATGAGACGACTCACTACCGCCCAGGCTAACTTGCTGTAACATGAAATACTAGAGGGGGGCCGGGAAAACTAGTTATATGTCCAAGATTATACAATAACGAAGAAAAGACAGACACGAACAGTCTGTTGGAATTTTAGTCGAGCAAAGACCTTGAGTCAAAACGGCCCACACATCTTGTTGTCGATTTAGCCGGTCCAGAGCGGCTTTACGCTGATTTGATAGATTTGGTTCACTAACTTCGAGAGCCTCTAGATAGTTTCCAAACACGACAAGTCAACAGCAACATTGAGGTTCCTTGACCCATCTAGCCCAACACTTCATGTCCCATCCACGCCGAATACCCTAGACGCCTTTCAATTTAGTATATACAGTCCACAACCTGTTAATGCTACAACGGCGTTTCATCCTCCCTAAACTATCTTTTGAAGACTGTTTTTTCAAGCGTACGCAGTCCAATGTAGGACACTGACGCAAAGCTAAAAGCCAGCTCAAAGCCAATGTCACCACCAAGGCTGGCGCCGGCAAGTTTACCGATAGGGCCGGTAAACCACGTCTGCGACATGCCGAGGACGGCGCCCATGACGCCTATTAAGAAAGCCGCTATGGCGGCGAAACCCGGCGGAAGGCGAGACGGCGTATCGTAGTCCTCGATGTCGTACCCGGTGATGCCGCGGCGGAAGACGACGTGATCGGTGATGCTGACGCCCTCGTAGATAGCGAGCCAGTAGGCGATGATGAGCATGAAGTTCTCGAGCCAGGCCTCGAAGCGATCGTAGCCGGGGATGCTGACGGCGATGTAGATGCCGGTGCCAACAAAGACCCACACGAAGCGCGGCACCCGCTCGGTCTGTTTCGAAAGAACTTGCAATGAGAGGGAAACGGAGTAGATGTTGGGACAGTTGTTGGCGATGATGGATAGGGCAAGGATGACGAGACAGAACTGGCCGAAGCCGCCGAGGCGGGTGACGAGCACGGCTGCGAGTAGACCGCCAATCCCGGAGTTCGCATATGCGGTGGAGTAGGTCGGGTCAGAGACACTGGCGGTCATTACGGCGGCGCCTAAAAGCTCGGTGAAGCAAAGTGTGAAGAAGAGACCGGAGAAGGTGACGAGAAAAATCTTCAAGCGGGACGTGGACGCCGGGTAATAGCACGTGTAGTCCGAGGCATAGGAAGTCCAGCCCGTTGCGAAGCCGTAGACGCTGGCGGCGAAGGAGAGAACAGAGCCCGCTTCGGCGGGACCTGAATTCAGGGGCAGCATGCTGTTGAATTTTCCAGAGTGAGCGAAGACGCCGAGGACGATGACGAAGATGATGGCGCAGGGGACCCAGGAGAACCGCTCGTAAGTGTGTACGATACGGTAGCCGAACGTGCATATGATGAGGGTCGAGATGGCGATGACGAGGATACCGGCCCATCCGGGCATGTCATTTTGACGGCGTGGAACAGCTGAGCACCGACGATGGCGTTGACAGCCGACCAGCCCAGACACGCTAGAATGTTGAAGATGGCAACTAGGTCAAGAAGTCAGCACTGTCGTGACATGGTCGCCTCATCCGCACACATACTCAGCTTAACTGCGTAGAAACCAAACCAATATCGAGAGAGAACCATCTGTCGCAGTCCGAACTTGGGGCCGAAAGTTGAAAAGAAGCAGACGGGCATGACACCCATGAATTTGATGAAGACGATGGTCAGAGCCGTGTCGACGTAACCGAGATTGAAGACAGGAATAGCCAGGACGCCGATGGCGAAGGAGGATACAACCATGTTGGCCGAGCACCACTGTGAGAGGGTCAGGATGGATCCTGGGATTGAGCGCAGCCGCCGACTGGACTTACCAACGTTACGACGTTGGCGACGGCATCGTTGATTCGTTCGTCTTCGGGGACCCTCTCGATGCCTCTCTGCTCTACACCCAACTTTCCCGCCAGCTTCTGGAGTTTGGCATAGGTACTGGTGCCGGTTGCGAAATCCGCCTGATGGATGGCGCCGTCATTGCCCACGAACCCTTGTTCGACGTCACTGCCCGATTTCTTCTCGCCGCCGTTCGAAGAGACATCGCTCTTGTTCTCGAATAGGGCCATGTTCCGGCTCTGGGCGCCGACGCTCCCGTCTTGTTGGTTATGAGGTTAGAATTGAGTCACCGGCAGTTCATAGCTTTGCTCATCCGTCGACAAAGAGATGACCGGTATGGACCTGATTATGGTTTTTTGACTACCGCCGTTGGACAGACGCGAGCGAATGCTCAAATCACTGGCAACTGTAAGGGGGTGAAGAGATTCACGGCCGACGCCAAAGCACGCGGTGGCGAGCCGGACAGTAATATTCGTTGCGGAAAGTGGAGGAGCCCTTATCACGGCGCGACAGACGGGCGGCGGGTTCCAACGCAGATCTCTGGACTGGAGATATACAGCCTCAAGGGCGGGCATTTTTCTCTTTTCGGAGAGCACAAACCAGCTTTCTGAGGCAAAACCGGTGGGGGGCCGATGGAGCGATCAAGATAAGGACCGCAGCATTGATGACCTTTGATGGTCCACCGACGCGTCCCTGATGGCGGGACTGGTGTGGTTCGGAAGTAGACCGGCACTTGACAACCATCTAGGATAGGTTCAGCCAGGGGAACTGGAGCTCTGGTAGCGGGCTAGAAAAAAGAAGTGGGAGGCGAATTCGGGCGTTCCGGGCTGATGTGTCCAATGAAGCATGGCGAGAGAAGAGGGACTCTGGGTACTCGCCGGTCCAGATGGAGGCCGCTGTGGATGACACTGTTCAGATTTTGGAACGTGTTGATTGATGCGAATCTACCCTAATGGGAAAAGCGAAGAGGGAACATCTGGCCATGACGGTATTGCAGGTTTCCATTATCGCTGACAGCACGCCGACATAGAGATGGGTCGTCGATCGGTAGGTGAATATGCACACCACTTTGCAACCGGGAAGTCCAAGAACCTGCGACGAGGGAGGCGAATTGGAAGAGGAAGACTGAGAACGCACCCTAGTTGTTCCCCGAAGAAGGGCCAGGGTTCTATATCTCCACCGATGGGTCTTGTCGCCTTGCTGATAAGAAGGGCGTTTGTCAATTGGTCACGGAAGACGCAAGATCTCCGCTATGGGGCCGAGCCTAGCTGCCGCAGAGCCGACTGCATGACACGGAGAGATATCACTTGGTGATGAGTGAGTGAGCGAGTGTATTGGATTGGGTGCCTAGGTAGTTGGTAGGTTCGTAGGCGTTGGCGGCGGCTTTCTTCCACGGGGGTGTGGTGTGATTCTGCAAGATGCCCCAACCTGGGGACCCCGGATAAAGACATGAAGAATAGTTCAAAGCCAAGCGAGTACAAGTACAAGTACGCCCTCTATCAGAACTCGGCAGGACCGAGCAAGATCGAATCAGGTCAGCAGGTGCCGGTGAAGAGCAGGAAACGAAAGGAAAAGAGCCTCTGTCACTGCCCACAACAACCAAGGGCAGGGTTCGAGCCCACAAAGCTTAGCGTTCGCCCAGCATGCCAGCCCGTGGGCCGTGGCGGTGCATAATTCCGCGCGGTGAACCGGGGCTGCCCTGCCTTCCCTGCCCTGCCAGACCATTTACAGAGTACATTGACCAGCGCCTCCCGTTCTTCATTGGCTTGTCCTTAATCGCCACACCTTGTTGCTCTAGGAGGGCACAACTGTCTCGTATACGACTACGGCGTAACTCTCTAGGTCCCCACTTGACTCAATGGTAAGAGTCTGGCAGGCCCTTTAAGGCTTTAAAGGGCAGTCGGTTCGAATCCGGCAGTGGGAACCCAAGTTTCTAACCCCTTTGGCAAGGGCTAGAAATTAATACTGTGTGGAGGCATGGGCCGGTGTTGAGATCCCTGGGGGTAGCCGCAATAGGGACAAATCATGTGTTAAAACAAGGGAGTGAATAAAAGGAATTGTTAAGGACCTTGGTCAGCTAAAGCTGACTCCTACCTTAGTTAGCAAGAAGACTGCCCCTATGGCAAAGGACCCTCTGGCAATTAGTTAGCAATCTAGGTGTACCACACTGTAAAGGGTTTTCTTCCCATAGAGGGTTTCCCCTAAGACAATAAAACTACCAATCAACTGTAACTCTCTAGGTGTTTGGTCAATTCCAACCGTTCCGAGTCTACGGGCGGCAATGCTCGCGCATTCTTCCTAACATCTCTGAAGGTATTGGAAGACGGCGACTGTCTTGCTCGCACAAGGCAACTAATCACACTGCGCTCTCCAACTCCCGAGATTTCGAACACAAAAGTTACACAAACAACGCAACGCCCCCCACTCGGCGACACTCGCAACTCGTCAACAAACCGACCCGGGT
>PUHP01000047.1:56974-69086 GCA_006783085.1 Colletotrichum shisoi | reverse complement strand
ACCTTTAATTGTTATCTATAAAGCTATTAGGAATAGCGTAATAGACGTAATAAAAGTCAGCTAGTCTAAACCACTGCAGACAATTATTAGGTAGCACAATAGGGGGATTTTACCCTTACTATCGTCTCTTTATAATAAGCAACCTTACTAGTCTATAATATCTAAAGATACTACTAATTAGTGTTAGTTTAATATTACAGATAGTTAAAGGTTAGTTATTATAAGGTTATTTGCAGATTTAGTAATAACTTTATAGGTATAACTAGGCTTATATAATCTAAGATAGACTATAGCCTGCGCGCCTATCAAGGCGAAAGTGAAGGCTGTTGCCGCCCCACTTTCGCTAGCGCTAGGCGTCGCCCCACTTTTACCTCGCTTACCCACCTTCCTTCCGGAACCGGATTAATCCCGTGTTCCGGTGCCGATTCCGATCCGATAATATCTCTACTATAGGCTTTAGATTACATCCCCTTATTATATATAAGGGTATATTAGTCTAGCAGCAGTAGTTTCCTCTAGATCTTACCCCCTTTAAGGACTAGTAGTTTATAGTAATAGAGAATAGATAGACTACAGATGCTACTACAGTTAAGTAGCTGCAGAAGGTCTTCATCCCTTAGACTCTCCCTCAGGGCAAGGATAAGGCTAGACTGCTTATTGTAGATAGGCATAGGAGTTACATAACAACAGACTTTATGTGGTTATGTTATCTTAATAACATCTATCTGTTATTCCTGCCTCCACATACCTCCTATATCCTCCAGCTACTTAATTAGTTAGTCTTTAGTCCTGTAAAAGCAGCCTATAGGAAGGAGCTTAGATACCTTGCTCTATAGAATGACTCTACTATTATTAGTAAGAGGAACTTCTTAAGCTGTTATTAGAAGGCTACCTAAGTAGGTATTATAGTCTAGAATATTAAGAGTAGCTAGAAATATACTAGACTATAGCCTATCTCTATAGCTAAGCCTCTAATAAATCCTATAGTACTCCTATCAACACTAGCAATACTAGAAATACTAGCATTATTAAAAGTAGTAAGTAAAGAGTAGCCTAGTAGTTAGGAAGTAGAGGGATAGGTATCTATATTATCTGCAGTAGCATAGTTAACGCTAAGGAAGATAAAGGATCTATCTAGCTAGCCAAAGCTATTCACAGAGCTAGATAATAATACCTTTACTTAACGCCTTCTATTCTAGAAGGTAAAAAAAGGCTTCAGTAAGTAGGTATATGAGCTAGCAACTACCTAGCAGAAGCTAGAGCTTCTACAGGCCCAGATCAACAACTTAACAGTTAGGAAGAGGAGGGTAGTCTAACTAGACCCTAACACTAAGTTTACCAACATTAAGGACATCTAGAAGGCGCAAATCAAGGCTGGCGAAAAAGAGGATATCCTAGCTGAATCTAGCAACTCTAATAACCCTAGTAAAGCTAGAAGTTGTATTGTAGTGGCATCTAAACGCAAGAAATAGTTAATTAAACATAGTAGTGTTGATGGGGATGCCCTCATTTCTAGGTGGCCCAAATGTGGGGGTGGCCCAGAAGTGGGTGCTTTGACTTACTGGATAGGTTGGGCTGAGCTGGGCGGGCCGTTGCACCTAGCGTGGCTAGTGTGGCTGTGGTGCATGCACATGCGAGTGGTGCGTGTTCAGATGTTTGCCTAGGGCTTATTTCTGCGAATAATCCAGGATCTGAGTCGTCGAAATTGATATGAGCATGCATCAAACGGTGATCCAGCAAAATGTGAACAGGTCGATGTACTTTGTACGCAATTGCAGACTAGGAGAACTCCTTGGGGCGACTCATAACAACGAATACGACTTCAGAAGGATACAATTATATTGGCTAGCAACGCAAGATTGCCTAAGTGAAGCTTTTTTAACTTAGCAGTCCAATGCCGTATCATGGGCAATGTCCGCCTTGCAGTGGTAGAGGAAGCGTAGCTCCTCGGCTGCAAAAGGAATGGTCCCATCCCGTCCCTAGTATCCGTACTGGACCACTGCACCACTTCCATCGGTACTGCTCTTGCCTGTATACCATTGCGAAGTACCTACTGGGTGTGCATCCTGTGTCGTCTCGACCCCAATCCCTGTCCACCTGCTCTATCTTTACAATCCGCAATGCCCCCCCAGTACTCTGTCACCCTTCCTCTCCACCGCACCCAATCCAATATTCGTCTCTTGCCCCATCCTTTGCCCTTTTCGCCCTTGTCGAACCAGCCCGCCGAATTCACTTTCTATCTTGCTCCGTCGACGCCTACAAACACCAAGAACACCACCGCTCTCAAAGAAGCTTCCTTCGACGAATGCTTGGTTTCGAACGCCATATGAGGTTCAACACTCTGCGCGACGCCAAGTAACCCCTCCTCCTTCCTGTAATACGCTACAGCTGTAACTTTGCCGCGACACTTCCCGCAGTCTTGCCCAAATCCCTATCCGACCTCCGACAATTAGAGACCCCGTTATCTCTGCCTTTCCTCGTGAACCTTCCACACCGCAACCCCTCTTCTTGAACGCGAACCCTCGGCGCGTACTTGAATTTGTTGCAAACCGGCGTCACTTGCCAGTCTCATCATGTCGTCAAGTACACCTACGCCGCCAGACGCGAACGGCGCCAGCTCCCACAAGCGCCCCCGAAGCCCAGGGGCCGACTCAAACGGCAGAGAAGCGGCCACCGACAACAATAACAACAATGTGCCTAAGCCGAAGCGCCTGGCGTGCATGATCTGCCGGAAGCGCAAGTTGAAGTGCGATGGAATTAGACCGAGTTGCAGCACCTGCGCCAGGCTTGGCCATTCTTGCGCATACGACGAAGTCCGCAGGAAAAGCGGCCCGAAGCGAGGATATGTCAAGGCTCTCGAGGAACGATTGAGTGAGCACTTCCGTCTTGCGCCTTCCTCTTCTCTGCATTGCTTTTTCCACAAGCCTGTTCGCCCATTCTCTTCTTTCAGTGCCTCATGACTGACTGTACGTGCTTGCGCCCATCCGTAGAACAAGTCGAGACTCTTCTCAAGACTCAAGACCCTCCAGTGGCACCTGCCGACCCTTCCAGGAACACGCCTCAAAACCTGGATGCTACGGCTCCGAACCACAACCAAAGCGCTCCTGCACCGACGAGCTACAGCATTCCCAATCCTTCTTCTCTTGGTATTGGAGCTGACCACGACGCGGACCAATGGCGCTTCACCGGCCAATCTTCGCCTCAGACCCAGAATGCCACTGCTCCGCCTATGGAGGATTTCAATTTCAACTCCAACATGTCGATGGGCATGAACAATTCCGGAGGCAACTTCACCTGGGAGATGATTGGGCTCGGCCTTGAGGAGCCTCTTCCGCCCCAGGAAACCATCAATGAGCTGTCAGTGTCCCAAACATGATATGCCTGCGACGTTGGGCTAACACGTACCTCGCAGCCATCAAATCTATTTTGAAAAGGTCCACCCGTCAGTGCCTATGATCCATAAATACAGATACCTAGCAGCCATGAACCTGTAGGATGACCTTTGTTCCAAGGCACTACCCATTTGGGGTTTGTCTAGCGCAACAGCACGCTCACTGACACGCTTTGCAGAGCCCCGAACCAAAGACCCCCAGTTGCACTGAGGTATGCTATATGGACGCTGGCATGTTCCATCACAGAAAAGTATCTTGATCTCAAGGACCTCTTCTACCAAAGAGCCCGGAAATACGTGGAGGGAGACTACATCAAGGGTTATGGCGAGCACATGATCTCCGTAGCTCACGCTCAGACGCACGTGCTCCTGGCCTCCTACGAGTTCAAAATGATGTATTTCCCTCGAGCTTGGATGAACACCGGGTCAGCTGTGCGTCTTTGTCAAATGTGAGTCGATGTTCTCCATGCTGGCGGCCCGAAGGCATGGCTAACTCTTGTCAGGATGGGCTTACACCGACTTGATGGAGCTGGTTTGGATGTCAAGCAGTGCCTTCCGCCGCCAAGAGACTGGACTGAACGCGAGGAGAGGCGACGTACTTTCTGGATGGCGTTCTGTGAGGACCGTTACGCAAGCATCGGTACCGGGTGGCCCATGACTGTCGATGAGAAGGACATCATGACAAACCTGCCTTGTTCAGAAGAGGCGTTCGACATGAGCCGGCCCGAGCAGACGCAGTCTCTGCAAGACTGCATGAGCCCTTCTGGGGCGGGCAAGCTCTCTTCCTTTGGCGGCATTGTGCTGATGGCATGTCTCTTTGGCCGAAATTTGATTCACCTGCACCGGCCCGATGTTGACGACCGAGACCACGACCTCAACGGCGAGTTCTGGAAGCGGCACCGCAACATGGACAATATCCTTCTTAACACGTCCCTCTGCCTGCCGTCATACCTCAAGCTACCCATTGGCCTGGGCAACCCAAACATCGTCTTTACCAACATGAGCATCCACACGTCGACAATCTGCCTACACCAAGCTGCTATCTTCAAAGCCGACAAGAACAGACTCCCCTCTTCAGTCAGTGCGGAAAGTAAGGTGCGATGTATTACGGCGGCCAACGAGATTGCGAGCATCATGAGGATGATATCACATTTGGACCTTTCAGCAGTACGTTGTTCGTCGCATTTCACATCTCCACATCTATTGACAAGTGAGACAGATGAATCCGTTCATATCATTTTGCTTGTACGTGGCGGCAAGGGTCTTCGTTCAGTATCTCAAAAGCCGCCCCGAAGACAGTCAAACAGCCGACTCGCTCAGATTTCTCCTCTCTGCCATGAATGCGCTCAAGAGACGGAACCCACTTACCGAGTCTTTCCTCGTCCAGCTGGATGTGGATCTGGAAGCCCTTGCGATAAGGATACCAAAACTAAAGACGGCATTCCCGCGAAGCGGTGAAAGCGTATGTATCCTTCGCCAAATTGACACGCATTCAATCTGACTTGTTTGCAGCCGGGTTTGAAGAAAGGTGGAGGCAACGGCCCCGTTTGCGACGACCCCGAGGGTGTACAAGGCATCATGTCCTACCGCAACGAATGTCACTTCATGAAGATTGTGGAGGATGACGGCAACCTCGCAACGGCCCCAAACATAGTCGAGCCCGAGCACACCAGCGATGCCGCTCCGAACTCTGCATCAACTGGCTTCGGCGGCCAAGGTTGGCTTTCGGCGGAGCAGGGCATGTCATACGGCACGAACAACACACATGGTGTCCCCGTGCACGGGAACGCGTTAACACCAAGCTCCGGCTCCATATACGACAAATCTGGCTCAAGCAGCGGGCACCTGACAGGGTTTGGACAGAGCGAAAGCAGCGGCGACAATAACATATCGGGATCAACAGATGGCGACAACTCGAACCGACCGACACCAAATTCAAGTTCGTCGGACCAGCGAGTGAACATGGCGGCAGGGGGTCTCGAAGGACCCGGCCAGAACTCGTTCGACACCAGCCCGGTCACAACGCAACAGAATACCAACACTCGGGGTAGTACTGACAGAAACGCTAGCTACTCAACCGATGCAAGTGCGTTCGGCATTCGGACCGGGCTGACGCCAACTCAGAGATTCTCCATGCCCGAAACACCCGGGGCGGATTTTGGTATGTCGAACGGCTGGGGTGAGCTGCAAGGGCAGCATGGCATGACGCCTGGAGCTGAGGGAGTGTTGCGGTCACTGATGAACATGGGCCCCATGGACGCCATGGACCTTTCGTCGTGGGATGCAGCAAACTAGAGCTGGGCAGGCTTGGATTACTTACGGAGTTTGGAAGACACGGCCATGAGCCACGTACGCCCTTGCTACTAATTCTCAAAGGGGCTCTCTTCGACTGGCGCTTTGCGGCATTGAATGTGGACGACGCGTGGGCTGGACAAGCCTCATCGCAGATATGTGAAGATGAATTATTTAGTCACGTTTGGAATTACGAACATAACACATGACTTGCATGAACCATGAATTCGAAATCCCATGGTCAACTGGATCGTTGAAGTGAACCATGCCGTTTAAATGATACCTCATCCTTCCGTTAGTACCATCCAGCGTTGATCCAGCTTTGAGAGGACGTGCATCCATCCAGTGGCCGGAGCTTCCCATCCTCATGGGCTGGCCCGTGCACAAGTTGCCGCCTTGCCGCCCCTCACTCCCTAGCGCCCCCCCCCCCCCCACAAGTGTAAAACCACAACCACCCAGCACCCCCATCCATCCACTTTTATTCATCCCTCATGGAATGCACGACACATTAAAGCAGCAACACTGCGCCTGCCCCCTCTCCCCCATGGTGCAAATGCGGCCAACAGCTCCAGTATCCCCCTTTGAAGTCCATCCAGCCAGGAGCGGCGTAGCCGTCTCCTCCTCCCCGCACGGTAGTCTCCACCTGAACGCCCCACAGCAGCAACAGGAGTTCGGTGTCTCGCCTGCGCCTACGCCGGACGACGTTGCCGGTGACGGCACCGTGGCTGCAACCCAATTCCGCCTCGGCCCCGGCACCAGCCCCAACGCTGCCATCGACATGTCCGGGATGGAGGTCCCCGGGCCGGTCTTCCATCCGGACCTCACGCGCAGCCACGACGTACAGTCGCCGTCCAATGGAGACGAGCAGGATGGCCACAATGAACGGCAACAGCAGCATGTCGTTGTGCCGACCGATGTAGGACCTTTCGGGCAACTAGACCAGCCGGCTCACGTGCAGCAGGCTCGCCATCACCAAGTCATACCGGTACCGGATCAGCATGGCCAATTTGGCATTCTGACGCCGGGCCCCGCAATCCCTGATCAGAGTGCAACTGGGATAGCGGAGTCTCTCATTGGGCCCAGCGGCTTCGTTCCTATTGATGGCACCACCGCCCCCGGTTGGAGGCCGCACGGTAGTCTCCTTAGTAGTAAATGGGTTATGGATCCTCCGAACCTCGACGAGTGGCGTCAGAAGCTGTTTGACGCAGACGGTCTCATCATTCTTACTCACGAACAGTAGGTTCTCGTCATTCGCAGGCTCGAGAATTGACAGTTCGTGTGCATCCGCTGATACATGCCCAGATTCGAAGCCTACTTCCCGCACATAGACAATGTCTACTCCCACAGGTCCACACAAACGTACAAGAAGAAGCCCTTCATCTCGCACTACTGGGACTGCCGCCTCAAGGGTCGGCCACCGGGGACCAAGAAGTCGGACGACCCCAACAAGAAGCGCCGCAACCGTGTCTCGCGCAAGCTCAATCTCTGCGACGTCAAAATCAAGATCACAGAGTACTTTCCCGGCGCAACGCTTCACGATGTAGATGATGGCACTTATGTGCCTCACAACGGGGAGCAGATCCTTAACGGCGCCCACACCGTCCTCGCACCGCCAGGCGAGAGGTATCTGCGGGTCGCGCCCGCCACGTCGAGCAATCTGCCGGCGCTGGGGCAGAAGTTCTGGACGATTCAGAGGGTAAACGGCCATATTAGCATCAGCGGAACCCCCGGGCCACATCAACATACGCTGGCGAAGAGCGACGAAGTGAAAAGGAATAGTATCCAGCGGTATCTGGCCAAGCACAAGAACGAAACTGAACTTGTCAAGGTGAGATATCACAGGTCACTCATGGGGCCGATGCATCGATTGACCAACTGAATGGCGATTGTAGAACGCCGGACCTATGAAAGCGACCGGAAAGGCGCATTGGACAGTTAAGAAGCGTGAAAAGGAGAGCGACTTGAGGCTGTATTCGGCGTGTTACTGGTTAGCCTCCCCATTGCGAGATTGTGATTTTGTGCTGCCGCCCTATTGACGCGAACCTCGTCAGTCCTTTTTCTCAGCGTGTCTGGATCGCCCTCGAAGCAAAGGGGCTTCAGTACCAGTACTGCGAGGAAGACCCATACAGGGCGCCTGCATCACGGGAGCTGCTGGAGGCCAACCCGCGGGGGACCGTACCTGCCATACGGCAAGGAGATTGGGCTTGCGCGGAAAGCGGTGTCATACTGGAATATGTGAGTCCAATGCTCATTCGTCGTCGCCTAGAGGATGTCTAAACTGACTACCATTTCTGTAACAGCTTGAGGAAATGGACAGCAACATCCCACTCTTCCCCTCCGACGTGAAACTGCGAGCAAATTGCAGACAATGGATAGACCATGTTCGCCGTCCCTCCTTCCCATACCTCTCTCACCAGAGTACGTGAAGCTCACCCAGACGACAGATAAACTCCCGTCTAGTACCAGCTTTCTACCGCCTTCTCCGCGAACCGGAGCCCGCCCAACAACCACAAAACATTGAGAGACTGCAGGAGGCCATCAAGGATCTCGTCCTCGCCGCCGACGAGGAGGGGCCCTTTTTCCTCGGAAGCAGTCTGTCTCTCGTCGACGTTCACTTCGCCCCCTTCGCTGTCCGCCTGTCGCGCATTATGCAATTCCGCTGTGGCTGGACGGCGCCCACGCCGGGGTTACGTTGGGCTAGGTGGTTTGATGCGCTGGAAAACAATGTACACGTTCGTGCTACGACGAGCGGGAGGGATGTCTATGCGGAAACCGTTGAGCTCTTACAAATCGCCCTGGATCGTGAGGGACGCTTGAGTTCCTGACAGAGATATATATTGTCGGGTGATGTAAAGAAGCTATAGGAAGAAACCATGTGACGGAAAAACGAGGACCCCCCCTCCCCCCTCGGAAGGACGCGTGTAGACTTGCCGAGCTGTTACGGTACAGTCGATGGCTAGGTACCGTGCATGTCCGCTGTCTTCAAGCCGCTCAATCACGGGTCCGTAGCCTGGGATGGCTCTGGCGACGCCCTCCTCCGCTTCAGATCGTGCCACTTTTCTTTGACGGTGATGACCTCCCCTAGCTGCCGCGCTCGCTCGCGGCCCTCACCCAGCTCCTCGAGCGTTTTTTGCTCCAGCACCCGGCGGCCGTCCTCGTTTACGGTCCATCGCTGTGAGTCGGGTAGGTACGCCCACGAGAAGACGGCGCCGACGGCGACGAAGGAACCAAAGAGCAGGAAGATGAGCCCCTGGCGGTTGGCGGCCGTGTAGGACGAGTTGATGCCATAGACAACGAGGAGGGCCACGATGCTGCCCAGCTTGCCGGCGGCGGCGGAGATGCCGTGGCACGTGCAGCGATAACACGTCGGAAAGATTTCGGCAGGGATGATGAAAGTAAGGGTGTTCGCCCCTGATGGCGTTGTCAGTTCCTGGCCACGGCTTGGGTATCTGAATATGGAATGGAGGCAGCCGCGTGACCTACCAAAGTTGAACATGAAATGACACAATGCCACAAACACAACTGTGGCCGGTGCACCGGGGGTGCGGTTGACGCCGTAGTACACGCAACCCGTGATTACGAACAATATGGCCAGAACAAAAAACGAAACGGTCAGCCACAGCCTGCGTGGGATGCGGTTGGCGGCCATAACGAAGCAGGCGCTGCCAGCGATGGAAGCGATGGACACTGTCAGCAGGTACTGCTTTGCCTGTTCCAGGAGCACGTCGTAGATGGTGTTGCATGGCAGTGTTGCATCTGTCTGCCAGACGGGGAGGCCTGTCTGGCTCCAGATCCGTGCTGTTGCGTTTCCGTCCGGAAACTTGGAGTTCCAGCACGGTAACCTATCGTCGATGGGCGTCGGCCCGGTAGTCGCCCACATGTCGGAGAGAGTGCCTCTGTTGTCCAAGCTGAGACCATAAAAACTCACATCGAGGAAGAACCATGTTGCAGCAGTACCTGTAGCGTCATCAGCCTCAGTGGTCGTCGGTCAGGTGTGATGTGATGGTGATAGTGAGCTGCAGGCCTTATTACACCAGCCATGCGACGTAGGGCAAGGGGATTACCTAACAGATAGTACCAATTCCCATCTTCGATAAAATATTTGTACAAATCGTCCTTGGAAAACTGGATAGGCATTGGCTGCTGTGAGTCGGTGGCATGCACACCGTCGTTGGGGGTCATGGGATATCCCGCCGTCGCGCCAGCAGGGGCGCCGTAGACCCTCTGCGTATTTCTCAGGGCTATCCCAGGCTTATTTCTGACTTCAAGACTGTACAGTCCACAGTCGAATAGGAAAAAACGGAATATGATGGCCAGCAGGGCGGGGACGGCCCCGGAACCAATGACGATGCGCCAGATGCCGTCCACGGTGCGGCGGCACTCCCTGTCGAACTTCATATCGAGACCGCACTGCATTGCCTGCAGACCTTCACTTTCTTCGCGACCGAGGAGTACCCAGAGACCTACGAGTTGGGCCAGTGCTTGGCCGATGGGTTGCATCATGAATGTCTTGCAAAACGCCGTCAATATTGAAACACATTCACCAGCAGGTGTCAGCAGCAGCTTACGGAAGAGATCATGGTTCCCCTCGACTGGGTACTGGACCACTCAGAGGTGATAACAGCGCTGAGAGGATATTCTGCGCCAATACCTGTGTTGCCGCGTCAGTTGGGATATCCATGTGTGCAAGCACCGCGTCTAAGAACATTCACTAACCAATGCCCATCACAAAGCGCCACTGTTGACCCATCATATATTAGCAAGTATCGCATTATCCAAAAATGGTCATCGCCGAATTGGGCAGGCAAATGATCACGCACCCAGATGAAGAGGCCCAGAAAGCTCATGTCGTCGAAACCGTAGCTGCTGGTGGCTACACCAATTGTCGATACGATAACTAGTACAAGCTCGATGCCGTAGAGACGGGTTCGACCATAAAAGTCGGCGAGAAAGCCAAACAGTAACTGGCCGATGACAGAGCCCAGTAGAGTAAAAAAGTTGATGAGCAGCCCTTGCCACCTTGCACCAGGGGAAGGCCAGTATACAAAGGCAATGGACGCGAGAATGACATTGGTGGAAAAGAGGTTGTAGCTTGATAACGGCGGTTAGTTGTGAATAGTTAATGAAGAGCAGAAAAGGGCTGGGCATACGAGTCTGTCAAGAACCCGGAGGCGGCCACGCCCCAGATCCGAAGATTCCATGAGTTGAGATCGAGCTCGTAACGCAATTGGCTGCGGTCCTGGGTCGGTAAGTTAGTGGTGCATTGAAGAGGCAGGTTGCGAGATAAGAAGACGGAGACAGAAGAATGATGGGATGAGATAAAGAAGACCACAGAATATGGGACGAGGCCCGAGATGCGTCTCATTGAGGCGCGGCACGGCGTACGGAGCGGAACCACACAAGTGACACAGGACTAGATTGGAGTCATTGACAACGAGGACCGGACGTACCTGACGGTCTCGGGCGGACAAAGCGGAGCTGTCGCCCCCTAGGAAACCCCGATTCCTCCTCACTAAAGGGTCGGGCAAAGCCGACATTGCTCCGGCGCAACTACTCCAGGTCCGGTTCGCTACCTTGGGTCAGGTCATCCATGTTTGGCGAGGAAAAGGGAGAAGGGGAAGCACGAGGGTATTGCAACCCACATGGGCCAAGGCCTGTCAAGCGAAGCGTTAACTGTGTCTGTCTACCTACCTAGGTGTCGCAAGATTCAGCGAAGCTTGTCGGCAAGTGACTAGGAGGTGGTATTCGCAGATACACACAATGAGGTGGGAGCTTGAAAGATGGATCACGGTCAGCGAGGACCCGTTTTCGAGGGTACGTTAGTCGCAGTTGAGGAAAATCATTGGGCAATTGACGTGCGATGTGGGCTGGTTTATGAGTTGAGAAGGAGGCAGAAACGGTGGAAGTCTATCGGAATGGAGCAAGTCAGAAGTTGGTGGCCGTCCACAGTTAAAGTCTATCTAGGTAGGCAGCCTAAGCAAGGTAGGTAGGTGGTACCTAGGCAGGCAAGGAAAGGCAGGCGAGGAGGCAAAGTCAAGTTTGGTTCTATAAAAGAGGGGGGGTAAGCAAACACAGCACGCGGCGAAGACACTAAAACCAGCCTGCGGGTTGCCAAGCGCGGCTTGATGAGAAATCGTTGGCTTCTCCCCCTCTATTATCCATATCACACTTTGGTTGGAGATTCCGCATCTGCCTTTACCCTTAACCTAATACCACTCTAATTTTATCAGCATCTGGATTTGTATGTTGGATGCGTGAAACAAACCCCGCCGACAACCACTCAGACCACCGAGTCTCAACGAGATGCAATAGTCTTCAGAGGCCGTGGTCCCGACTCAGATATCATTCATGGATGCGACCAACGGAGCCCTTGGCAGGGGCTCCGTCAAGGTTTTGCTGCTTGAGCCCCCCCCCCCCCCCCCCCCCCCC
>PUHP01000047.1:21818-51310 GCA_006783085.1 Colletotrichum shisoi | reverse complement strand
GGGGGGGGGGGGGGGGGGGGCTTGATCGTAATGCATTCCATTGGGTGATGTAGGACGAGGAAAAGTTAGCGAACCATTCTCTCCGGCCATCGAGAATGAGAGAAAGACAAATGTTTCTTCAGAGCGTACATGTAAACTAGCATGTCTGCTGGGGAGCCGTGGGGGGCGGGAGAGATCTCGATCTCCAACGGCGATCCGAGATGGCCCTGAATGTCACTCCAAGCAAGGGGGCTTGCCTGCTGATCGCGGCCCTACATCGCTGGGTCACATGATTCTTTCAATCACCCACTGATCAGGGGGGGGTGGAGCAGATTTTAAAATCGCCATGAACTTGCCCAAGAGCCTCCCTCAGGAGCCCGTGGTCAAATACTGACCAAATGAGAGAGAGATGTTGACCGTGTGTGATTTGTCGCGAGGCCTCACGTATGACACACGGTTGACAAGCAAACAATTTCACACAACATCATCTTTATCCTACAAAAGTATGCGTTGAGAAGCGGCTTTTTATAATTGTTCGCCAAATAGCGGACTGAGACAGGAATATGTGTGATTTCGACAGTTAATGGGTACCTCTTGGCCATTTCAACCGTATCCAACAACATTTGTACGAGGAGTCGTCCGCTATGGCATGACCGCGTGGTTCCATGAGAACCGCCCACCCTGATCAGTCCCTTCCTTGCCGCAAAGGCAAGTCTTCACCCATCTTTCCTTTGATAGTGTTCGTGTGTATTATCCTGCCTTCTTTCTCCAAAGTTTCCCTTCCCACCCCATAAACAAACATTCGCAGTAATGCGTCTGCCCCTCGAGTAACTGGTTGAATCGAGGATTCGGGTATGTGTACGAGACCGCGAGAAAACAACGCCGAATAAGAACAATTTCCGCCCCGGGGTAATAAGCCCTCGAAAAAGATAAAAATAAACGCCATTCCTTTTTTAGCCTCCGAGAGTCCACGTCGTGTATGTGCAGGTACGCCGTTCGTATGCGTTGCGACCTTCTATTCCCGAGGCCCAGATGAGTAGGAGAAAAGTAGAGAAAATCACGGAAGCCCTCGCGTCGGCTTCGGCATGGAAGGTATCGTCAAATAAATGCTCAAACAGTGACCCTCTAAGCCCTCTCGCATTCGCCCTTCGCGCAAGAGCAAGGTCAAAGGTAAGGATATTAAGCGCGGCGCAGACGGGGGAAGATCGAAATGAGCTGTGTTGGCTTCCATTGGATTTTCGTGTAGCGAGTGTGCGCAAGATACGGGCCGAGTTGGACCCGATCGAGTCTTGTTAAGTCTTGTCGAGACTTTCTTACGCGCTTCCCTCTTGACATGCAACAGCCATGGCCAATGCGTCCAGACCGCTGCTGGGTGTCCTCACTGCACTGGGGCGGTTGAGCAGGGGCAGATTCAGACCACGCATATCCCATGCGCCGGTGGCAGCGGGAGACGGGAGCGGTGCCTGGCCAGGAGGGTATCCGTAAGGGGACTCCCCTTCCCACATAGGTTGATCGCGAGGAGCACGGGTGCGGGCGGCAACTCTGGCGGAAGAAGATGAAGATCGGCGGCCCGAAGATGAGAGTTCGCCCAGCGAGGAGCGAGCAGTGGCCTTGGCAGAGGCAGTGGAACGGGACTTGTCCTTGTAGTGAGTCTCGAGATGCTGTTTCATGTTGTCGGCTCTAGTGAACTTCTTTTGGCAGCCATGAAATGTGCACTGCACCGCCTTCTCGGCGGTGTGGATCTTGGAATGACGAGACGCGTGTCCAGAGGTGGTAAAGGTCTTTTCGCAGCCATGGCTGTCACGGTAACGGCAAGGATATCTCTTCCCAGGGCGTTCGGGCAAAGGAGATGTCGCTGAGCTGTCGTCTTCGTATGAGTTTGCACGGCTGCTATTCGCATAGGCAGGGCGCTTCGAGGGCATGTCGTACTCGTCGTAGATGGGTTGTCCAGGAAACGCGCTGGCTCTGCTCGGGTCATAAGAGGTAGGAGTCATGGGCGAAAGGGGATCGCTGCTCGCGTTGGAGTCATACGAGTCTGAACGAAGGAGTTCGGGGGTGTGGGGTGAAGAGGAGTTGCTGCGCGGCGCTGGGTGAAAAGGTTGTGAGATGACCTGGCTAGCTGCATGGTAACTGGGGCGCTGAGGAATGGATTGGACGACGGGTTCGTCGTTGAGAAGAGAGACCTGACGGCCAGTGGCGTCTCGAGCGTGCATTTTGACCAATTTGATTATACAACGGGAGTATATGAAGCAGTGTAGATCCAGGTGAAATTACTACTTCTTATTCCGCAAAGTAGTGGTGTTTGTAGTGGTTGATGGGCGGCGAAATCGCGGCACTCCCACTAATGGTCGATTGAAAGGTGTGTGATATGATACGGCAAAGGCTGCTAAGCACGATGGCGTCGGGTTGTGAGAAGAGAAATCAGGATTGTAGTGAGGCTGGACACTGGTAGGAATAGAGAGGGTGGTGGTGAAGTCAACGAGGCGCGAGAGGGTGAGGCGCAACTCAAGTAATATACTACGCAGGCAGCTTCTTCGCAAAATGCAGGCATGGGCCGCAACGAGAAAAAGCAAAAGCTCAGAAGGTCAGCGGATTGGGAGGGGACGGGGGTGAAGGGGGGCGTGGGCCGAAACGAAGTATCCCAAGAAGATGTACAGAAAGTACAGGTATCGATGGGAAGTTGGGAACTAGGAACTAATCGTATGGAACCGCACAGAGAGAGCGGGAGGGGGTTGGACGGGGTGGATGATTGTATGGGAGTGTTTTGGGGGAGGGGAAAGAATTGGGTATGGGCATGGGCATGGGCATGGGCATGGGCATGGGAAAGGAGAATTGCGCACCTTTCGCACCTTCATCGTTCACCGGGATGCCGTAAAAGGTACGCGGGCAGAGGTACGTGCCTCAACATGCGCTCCCCAAGGTTTAGTTGCGCTAGGTTAGGGGGGTAGTAAGTGAGCAACAGGGGGGGATGGGGAAGCTACTTTTCTCATGTACCCGACATTCTGCGTTAGGTACCTTCCTACACAGGTATTTTGCAATGACAAGTAAAAACCGGGACCTCCAGGATTGAGGGTCCGGCCGAGCCCTGCGACACAACACACCACACTGGTCCCCTCCCCACTGAGCTCCATCCAGACCTCACTCACACTTCACACTCACGACACCCGTGTGTCATTCTCCATCCACATTACATTCACCCCTGGTTCCAGCTTCCATGCTTTGCAGGGTAGCTCCCCGAGTCTTCGCGGCAGGCGGCTACGTACCTCGGGGTGGAGCAGAGAAGTGGGTTCCGCGGCCTGGGCTTGGGGGAGCTGTTGTTTTTTCCAACAGAGAATGGATGGCCGCAGAACCACCGGATGCAGGCGCACTTCGTACGCCGAAGACGCAAAAGGTAGAAAGTCTTTCCCTCAGTTTATCCTGAATCATATCCTCCAGTTGCTACGGATACTCTGCCTTTTAATTCGTTTTACATCGTTGAACACACTGTGCGATCTTGCGAGCATCTATCTGCATGGGTATTCGTGTCTTCGCCATGATCCTGACGTGCTGCGGGAGCCACCAACTAAGGGGATTTTTTCCCTTCTTACCTCCAGATTATTACTTTCTCTCAAGCCCCACCAATCGATCGTTGTCCCTCTTCTGACGATATACAGGTACCTCCTCGTCTGTACACCACCACCACCACCACCACCTACCTACATGCAGACGCAGGCTGGCAATACTAAGACGGTTCCCGGGGGGCCCCATACTCGTTCTTGCTGCGTGTCTGGCAAGCTTGGTTTCCCTGGCCGTTCTATTATGTTCTGGACCCCTCCTGATTTCGATTCCGATCACTGATTGCGCATCCCATTGCATACTTCCTTGCTTTCCAGCCTTGCTTGATGTCAAGAAGCCTCCGTTACCTTCTTTCAAATGCTACCAGCCCCACCCGTCTGAGGCGGTGGGAAACCCTATATTGTACGGTCCCTTTTCTTTCGTCGATGATCGGGCAACGGCTCCTGAGCTTGAAGCATAACACAGGAGCTGAAGCTCCGGCCTCGCTCGTGTCGAGCCGCATGCACCGCGGCGATGCGTGTTTTTGGTCATATCGACAGTTGCCCCGAGATTCTCTGCGTGCCCACACCATGGCCACAGCTCCCGTTGACTTCGGAAACCCCAAAACCAGCTCAGACAATGATCCGTTTTGTGCCGAGCATCGTCGATAGTATGCGCTGCGCCTGTGCCTCTGCCTATTTGCTACAACAGCCTGCTGGGGCAAGAAAAACACATTGGTGCGCGCGCCCTAGAGGTCGTTCATGAGCTCTGGCTTCCAATATTTTCAGGGTCGTTCTCAACGTCTCCCAAGTTGCTGGGGAAATGAAGACAGCCTAAAGAGCGGGCCGGCGTCCAGCAAACTCACACCAAGAAGGATCTGTTCGCCAGAATCTGCAAGGTATACATACGAGGTGTCTCCGGGGAGGAGTCCGTCCGTCAGTATCGCATCGACGAAAACACCATAGACAGATCGCGATCACGAACCAAGGCGGACGCCCACCTGACTCGGCCATAGTTCTTAGGCCCCTCAAAATTATTCGAGGCCCTGCACAAACCGAGGGTCCGCAGCTATGACGTCAGTGGCCGGTCAGGGCTTGCGACGATGTTGCGAAAGTCCGACAAAGGTACCCGTCTGTGGCCCCAATCAAAAGACAAGCCGCTCGTAGTGGGCCTGCTGGTACGAGGAGACCTTTGCCGACCCAGACCGACCACGACGACTGGGTTTTAATTGTTGTTATTATCGTGATGACTGTAGATTCGCCATGCCGAAGTGATAATCCTCAAAACAGGCCATCGGTGGCTTATTGTCGTCATGGCCGTGGAGTCTTTTTTCGCCATGCTAGTCGGGAGTCGCGATGATTTCTGAATGAAACGCAACGTCCTGGGGTAATGGAGAGAAACTACAATGCTTGACCTGGGGACCAGAGAGTACCTGACTTCCTCTAGGGCCCAGGAGACAGCACCACGGCGTAAGGCACCAGTAGCGGGCAGCAAAGCGCCCACTGGCGTGTGACACCCCCCGTCCCAGTCCCTACGCACGCCCTGCAGGGCGCCGCAGTGCATGCCGCGCTCTCTGGTAGGGAAAACTTCATCTTACCAATGTCGTCATAGATAGGTCAGGCTGATGGGTGCCATCTTCAGAGACACAGGTATCCGTACCATCCTCATTGGGTGGTGATTGGAGGAAGCGGAGTACCTGTACATTGGCGGAAGTCTCCCCTGGCGACCGTCCACTCCGAGAGACTGGCGACATCTCTGTTTCGTAACGTTCGTCCTCACCGTTTCAACAAAGCTGGCCGAGTTGGCCGTTACTTGCCGACTTGACAGGTTGTGCTTTGAAGTTGAACTCAGCTCAACTCTTGCCGGCTCATCCGCAGCTCAATTGTTCGTAGGAGCCCGGAAAGTTTAAAGGCGTTTGGTTCATGCTCCAACGACTTTCATCTATGCGATTCCCATGAGGATGGATCTTTGGCCGCTAGGTATCATTTGAAAGCAAACCGGTGGTCATCTGAGAGGCACGTAGCGTGAGCTATTTCGACTTGGGACGAATCGCTGGGCCCGAACTCCTCCAAGTGTCAGTCGCTGGGCCAGCCTGCCCGAAATGGAAGCTGGACGACCTATTGGCGCTGGGGCCATGAATTGCTTGTGAGAGTGCTGTAACGAATGCCGTACATATGGATAACACTGCCTTCCTTTCCAGATGATGTGAAATGCTACGAAGTCAGGGGCAAGTCAACGAGCTGGTTGGCGGATAAGAGGTAGCGCCGGTCAGCTACAGCGGCAGCGGTGAGGAACGTGTCCAGGTCCTGTCTTACTATGTTTGGTTGGCTTGTAATAAGGTCTTTCTTACAAGTCCCCAAAACAGCTGGTCTGCAACAAGGCAATCAAGGGGTCCCCGGGGTGTATTCTGGCAGAAACGGAGATTTGGGGGAAAGACCCGGGAAAGAAAAGGAAGACATGGGGCCAGGAGGTAAGAGAGGGAGGGGATTCGGGGTTCGAAGGTGAAGCCCAATTAGATTGCGTGATCGAGCGGAAAGGCTCCCGATGTGGTGGAGAACTATCCAGGACGTGGCGTTGAGGGGGTCATTTGGCCGCCCTTTGCTTACATCCTAGGCCGAGAAGGGAAACAACAATTGTCCTCGATCGAGATCTCTCCCCGTGGCTTGTGCGTGCTGGAGGCCCTCTCTTGGGGGTGAAGGAGAAGCCCAGTGTGCTAACCGGCACGTGTCTCGTCCGCCGTGCGCGAGCGGATTTGGAAAGAGCTTCAGAGTCCTCGATCCAGTTGATGTCCAACTGGTCGGCGGCCCCAAATCGGTAGCGCCGTTTCAACACTAGCTGGGAAAATACTTATTAAGGACTCCCCCTTTGCCGTACGGTCGGCGTTACGCCATGAGATATCCATAGGATTGATTTCGTCACTGATTCTCCCCCCATTTCCATAACAGACAGGCTACGGAAAGACAACGGACGCCCACCTAAGTAGAGGAAGGTCTTTCGTACATCCCCCGAGAACACACCCTTCCGGATTTTGCGCAGTTGGCAAACTAGCCAGCTAGCCGCCTGCCACATCCAACCTTGTTTTCCGCCGTGTTGAATCCGAGGCTAGTGACATGGCATTTCTACACAAGTGCATTCTCAATAATTCCTCCATGAACAAACCTTATAGCTAACCCTCCTCGGACTTCCCCCGCCTCCTCTTGAATTCTTCCCATTCCTCTTCCGCTTGGCGTCGCCGGATGTACGTATCTGTAGTGCTTTGCATTGCTATGGCGTGTCGCGACTGATTGACGACACCTTTTCGAAACAACGACCATGATTGATGTTTGCTGGCAGTAAAGTAAAACTAGTTGAGGTGCGTAGTCGCCAAGGCGGTCCTTCTTGAGATAGCACAGATATACAAAATGATCAAGACATGGTAAAGCAAGTTCATTATCTCTAAGATAAAACATGAAGACGGGTATCATCCTAGGTAGATGGGCAAGGCCATGCGGGCTCACAGGCGGGGCTCACAGGCTCGGTCAGACTCAACTTGTCGAGGCACGCTTGGATGCCTACGTGTCCTCCAGACAAGACGGGTTCTGGGATTTGCAAGGAGATTGCGGGCTCCCAGAGCTTCAGCAGACTCTGCAGTGCGGGAAGCAAGAGGGTCTAGGTCACCAATGAGAGTCGGCAGCGCTAACGCTTCCGATTCCAAGGAACAAGTCGGCGGGTTGCCAAAGCATTCTTGTCTCTCGCCTACTGCCCCCTCTCGTGTCACAGAGTCGAAGGGTCCTGCGGCCGGTTGCTCTCACTAGTCGACATGGAGATCTCGGGAACCGCGGTGAATCGGTATCTCAGGCCTACGCCTGCTACAGCCAAACAGGCTAGCGTGTATTCGTGTCTCCTCAACTGCCACTGTACAGCCGCCCGGGAGCTCCTGCCATTTTACATCTGCCCCTCCCTCCTTTTTGTTTTGCTTTTTCTCGCTGTGGATCACTGAAATACCTATAACACACGGCAGAGAACACAGTAAGAGACCCTTACTCCAACGTTCGAGCTCCCATTCGTGAAAGTGGGGTATGGTCCACTCCCATGTGGTCGCTACTTATCCCCCTCATCGTCGATTTCTATGGTGCATCGTTGGGCTTTTTCGATCTCCAGGGTCCTAGCTGCCCGTCACACCCTGTACTCTGTACCGTTCATTGACATCAGACACGGAACGCACGCAGGTTCCGTTACCCGTCAATCATGCGCTGCCTGACCGCCTACACTTTTAAACCAACAACTCTTCAGTTCTCTTATCCAGGTATGGATACTGCTGAGTTTTCCGCCGTGCTGCCCCCTCTTGTTTCTACTGACAGCATCGCTCGCTTCCTCACGATGCCAGGCAGGCGGGTGAAAAAAAAAAGCCGGACTCTATAAAAAATATATGATCAAATCAGGTGTTTTGGGGTAGAGGTTGATAAGCGGTACTTTCCCCTTTCCAACTATTTGCATTTAACAAAGATATTTTCTATCACAGGAGTCGGGCTTTTTTTTGCCACCCGCTTGCCAGGTAAGGTCGGAAGTCGTATGCCGTTGCTTTGTGCTAAGTGGTCAGCACTGATGACCACCAAGTAAGGACCCTCCAAATCAGCCGGGCGAGCTATCGAGTTAGCGCACTCCACACTTATGTACAGAGTACGGATACACTGGGTTGGCAAGTAAGCGGGTACATGTGTACATCGTACTTGTACGCAAACTATCCGGTAGCAACCCCAGTGATCCCAAGAGCCTGCAAACATACTCTGTAGACACCCTCTCCCATTTTGACTTTTCCCCTCCAGAATTGTCTGGCGCGCCGGCTCGTGCTCCCCTCCTAAGGCTATCTTCGCTCCTCCTGTATAATATCCCCTTTCGTTCCCTCCGACAAATAGATCGACGATCACGACCCCTTGGGTATCAAGGTCCCTTGATATTGGCGGGGATCAACCCACCTAATGCGCCATCTTCAGACCCTGATAACAATGTTGAATCAGCTGCCGGGACATGTTCACCTGATCATGCCCGATCAACGATCGCAGATGACACGCACGCTTTCCGGAGTTCCTGCTCCGGCAAGTTGCAACGCGCTATCACATACATATCCTCCATTCCAGGCCCTACCGCGCCACACCCGCACCCTTACCCAGAGCATCAGATTACAGTACGCATGTTGATGACGAGGCGCCGACTGAGGAGCGGCTGCACCTCGACCACGTCAGGCCTTTGAGCCGGCCCTCCGCCGTTGCCTGCTGTGCATCTTGTTCAGCCAACGGCGTAAATTGTCTGTCCGGCTGTCTCCATCCCCGTTGCTCGAGTCGGGCCCGTCGCCCTCACGGCGGGAGCTCAGATTATCTGGGCCGGTATTTCCCATCCCGTCCTCAGAGTGACGTTGCAGATTTTGGCGACTCCCGAAAACGTAAAGTCTCCCCGCTCCCGCAGATTTTTGACAACTCCACCTGTACCCTTGGCTCTAGGCGACATACGGTAGCGTACAGCGTCTAGCCGCCCTGTATAGAGTGCCCTGGTGCACCTATTCCAAAGCGCCTGTACACAAAGATATCCGCAAAGGGTTTACCCTTTTGCCCGTTACTCGGCTCTTCCACTGAGAAGCGGCTGCATCTTCGTCCTGGCAGAGCCGGATCAAGCTGGCCTGGGTTGAGGATTGATCGCACATTTGACAAAACTCGACACATCCACAGGACAGGAGCAGGAGAGCAACACACAAGTTCTCCTCACCCGGGTTCAGACGCGTCGATGACTGACTAATGTTACATGCGCTGACCGATTCGGTCAATCGATTGAGGGTCAATTTTCTTGCCCCCAAAATTTGGACCCGCTCTGGCCATGGTCTATCGCCTCAAGCCCCCTTCTCCTTGGGCTCTGCGCTGTCGTTCGTACCCCTTGTTCGTGTACTTGTCACTTTTTATGTTCAATTTCTGTCCCAGTCTTCTGTTCCACTCTTCTTGTCTTGCTTCCTCTTTGATATCGTTTAGACTTAGCACTGTAAGTTTAAGCCACTCGCCGTTGTCAACCGAGTTGGGATGCGGTTATGCCTTGCTGCCACAGGTGGCGTAGCAGCCGATGTTCATTTGCGGGAAGAAAGAGGGGTGGCCCCCGCAGCAGTTGACAGTTGACCTTTTTAGCCAGCGTCACTCTCACGTCATTGGCTTCTTCCATCCAGAACCAAGTGCGTTTTCAAAAATGGCCCGTGCCTTCGGTCTGCTTGATTTCAAAGTCCTTTCCATCTATCCAAAGCCTACATAATAGCCACCGTCGATTCCACGCTCCCTATTAATTGATCAATTCGTCGCCCTTTGCTTTTAAACTAGACTGTCGCAGGCGACAGCATCGTGCAACTGATGGTTGTTAGAGCTAGCGCAACTTGGACTTGTTTTTGCCTACCTTGGTCCCCCAATGTGATTCATAGCAGGTACGATGGTACCAGGCCAAAGTAAAATACCCCTATCAGGTATTTTCTACCCATCCCTTTCCACACCCCCATACTTATTGTACTTCTGCTGACCTACTGGCCTGTTAGTTAACTTCCCTCCTTCATCAACACCATCACTATAGACCTATCCAACAGAAGCTTCCCCCCATACTCTCCAGATCTCAACCCTATAGAGCCATGCTGGAACTGGATGAAGGACTATATCTAGCATCACTATAGGCATCTGTATTATTAGCAGCCATCTCGTAATACCCTCTATAGATAGGTACAGGAGGCATGGGACGCACTTCTAGAGGAGTATTGTAGGTAGCTCCTACAGAGTATGGGATAGAGATGCTAGGTAGTAATTAATGCAAATAGTAGCTATACTAGATTCTAACTTTTAGCTGGGCTAGGTAGCAAAAGAATAGGATAGAACATGTACTGTAATTCCATTAGTCATGACGTAGCATGTGGGGATAGACATGACAGGGGGCTTTTACTTACCCTTGTGACTAAGTAGGTTGGTTGGTGTCGGTCCACCACCGGAGCCCCGTTATTGTGACGATTCTTTCCCCCTGAGCACGGTACAAACACGTACCGACCAAGTCCACAAGTCCACTTTTCCCCTAGGGAGGTACAGAGTAGTGTGCGCACTCCCTGGTCGCCCAAGGGACATGGAGCAGTGCTCCTTTCGACTGGGCATTCCTTGTGGCTGAGAGACGATCTTTTGGTCCCTGGAGTTCTAGACCTTCTGCCCAACATGGGACTACCCTGCAGCCAGGAAGTGAAATCTCGATGCCACCATCAAAGCGAACTACCAGAGCATGCTATTCAAGGGCCTTGCTGAAGGAGATTTATGTCCATCGTGCAGATGGAGCATGATGAGGCAAGCCACGGTCAGCAAAAGATGTCTTACTTCAGTGGCTCTGAGCTGTTGCAAAGGGACCGCGCTCGGTCCCATTTTCCTCCTTCACTTTTCTGATTGCGCATTCAGACCCCCTCTTCCTTAAATCCAGGGACCTCCGCAGAGCCCGCCCTCACCAAGGCGGGGAACCCATCCGCTCATTTTTCCTAATGCAATGATGTTACTGCAAGCTGCAATCTCGGTGTCCACTCTGCCTTACAAATTCTGAAGGGATCCGATTGCGACTCTTGACCCTCGTATGTTCTACGTCACTGTACCATTGATTGTGTGCACCGGCCCCGCTTCTCGTTCGGCCGCGGAGGGAATCGCCCATGTGGGTAGACAGATGCCGGGTCAACCAACAGGGAGAAGGACAACGGTATTCCGGAATTGCCCATCGTTCCAACGGATGGACTTCAACAACAGGAAGAAGGCAGACGAAGGAGAAGTAGGAAAACTCCTGTTTCCCGGGATAAGAAAAAACGATATGGAAACATCCTAGGCAACCGGAAACTGTTCACCCGCCAATGTTCTATCAGATGAGATCTGCAGTACTTTACAGCCCGAGGCCTCGGCCTGATAAACCAACTTCTTCGTCATCAACAACAACAAGGCAAGACTACCAGCAGCCCGGATCCCAATCAAAAGCACGGAGAGGAGCTAGAGGGTCCCTCCACATCAAAATTTGCCCCCAGTAAACCCTGTGATCAAACATGATCTGTTCCTGGCATGGCCTCCACCGCCGTCGGAATCGACTCCGGTATTCCTGGGGTCCAATAGGAGGCGGCAGAGGGAGAAACCAATGGGGGCAAAGGCTCGAGGGTTCACCTGTTTCAAGGGTGTGCGTACCCCGGAAGTCCTCAGCTCCTATGTGCTCACAAGGACGACAGGTTCGGTCATTCAATCGCGTGGCGACGCGAGCTTTGGGTGGTCTAGCGCGTGGCGACAGATGTGACTGGCGACGGTGAGGGGCTTCGAGCTCAGCCCTCGCCTACCCTTGGCAGTTCGTGTCTGCGCACTCTGATTTGCCGTCTCGTGCGCTCTGCTCTGCTCGAGCTTTCAATGCCTTATCCCTAGCTGAACCTTGGACTAAGCTGCCCGGTAAAACACTACAAGCAGAGAGGGGGAACTTGGAAGAGGAGCCAAAGATGGTGAGAGATAAGCTTCTCCGTAAAACCTAACAATAGCTGAACCTCGGAATCACCATGTTTCTGACCACAAGTTACCCCCCCCCCCCCCCCCCCCCCNAACAGTAAATAAAACTAGTATAAACAATAATGTAAATTCTCTTTTTGTAGTATCAAATATATTTTCTTCAAAGAATTTAGTGAAAGAACCTCCAAATGTAATTCTATTAAACATATATATAGTATATGCAGCAGAGAATACTATAGATGTAGAAGCTAATACACCTAATAATGGTAGTTTTTCTACCACACCATACCACCCATGAAGGGGTCTCTGCACCGCGCGCGGATGGGACACTATTGAGGGAAGGACCGGGAACGCACAGAAGAAACGGGACCGTTAGTCTCGACCACAAAAGGCATGGCCCCAAGGGCAAAAGAAGGCCACCACGGCCCCTTCCAAGCTTGAACAGACTCTCGAACTGCTGATGGTTCCCTCGTGGTTTTCTTCTCTTCTACCTCCTTCTCCCGCGTGGAGGTGTGAGCGTTTCTCGTTGTGTCCGTTCGCTCACGCGCCCAACTCACTTTCAGCACAGAACATTTGTGATCTTGCCCGACGCCCCCTTTCCAACTTACAAGTGACACAATACCTTGCAAAACGCTGCGTTTACATAGCATAAACCGCAAGGACGTCCGAGAAGGGAAAATGTCAATGTTGCAGTAGAGGGACATGGCGGCTTACTGACAAGAAATGCGTGCTTTCGACGCCATGGGAGGAGGGGGGGATCGTTTGATTGACACGACCGTTGGTCTGTCAGTTATATGCGATTTCCCAATTCGTATCTAAAGTTTCCAAATCAGATGTCGAGACAGACAGAAAGAGAAAAAAACCAGAACTGCCGAGAGGGCGTGTAGAGTACGATGTACATATCAACGTCCTCGCCCCTTTTTGTTCGGGATAACAGCCCCTGGAGCAGTGATATTCTCGTTACATTTTCGCCTCCCGAGAGTATGGCGATTGCTGATTTGACCTAAACTGAAGAGAATAGAACATGGACATGATGACTCCCGAAACGCCGCACGCCGAGTATGCCGGCCGAGTGCCATGTCTGGCGCGGACCCCGTTCGCGACGATACCCCTCCATTCAATTTACCAGGAACGGCTGCTTGAGTGAGGGATTTACTCTTCGTCAAGTGGTGTATTTGCACCTCATTGACCCCAATCCGCTCTGTTCCCTGCTTAATGAAGCTTAAACCTTACACCCCCTCCTGCCGTCCCTCTGGTCCGCCCCCCCCTCTGGCTCGTCGGATTCTTGTCAGCCGCTTCGCGGGGGCGGAGGCCCCATCTTGCCTGCACCGGTATCAACCTTTTTGCTGGGCGGCAGCTCGGGTTTCTTGAAGCCTCCTCCGCCATTGGACGAGGAGCCGGCCACCTGCGTAAATGTGCCACCCTTGAACCACCGGTCCTCTTCCGCCTTCCGCTTGCGACTGAGTTCAGCCTGGACCTTGGGGTCGGCGAGCTCCAGGCCCTGCACGGGCGTGAAGGCTAGCGACGATGCCGTGCCCGCTCCCACGCCCAGCGACGTGCCAACACCTGATATCCTCAGGCCCTTGCCGCGGAGGTCAATGTTGGAGTTTACAGACTGCCCGAACCCCTTGAGCGACGATGCGGCTCCGTTCATGGACGTCGCACCACCCCACCCCTTGTTCTTCTGGCTGAGCTTCGCCCTCGTGCGCTGGTCGATCTGCAGGTTGCGAATTCTGCCATCGTTGCCCTGGCCGATCATGCCCATGCCTGCGGTGCTATCTCCTGTGCCGTAGCCGACCTCCTTTTCCTCATGGCCAAAGGCCATCCTGTTCTGTGCCTTGCGTAGCTCTGTCATGGCCGTTGCCTCCTTGGCCTTCCTTGCTCTTCTTCCGCCGCGTTTGCGGGACGGCTTGTCGTCCGGCGCTGGTAGAGCTCGTGGGCCCTTGTTCGGAGGAGGCTCTGTGAGCTTCTCGAGCCGTGTAAGACACTGCTCCTTGAGGTCTTCGCCGGTTGAACCGTCTGGGCTAGAGTGTATGCGGTCGACACGCGCCGCAAGCACAAGCTTGGCTGCTACAATGCGCATGGCCTGTCTCTTGAGGTCGTTGGGGATGCCCTGAATGATAGGTGAGTGGTAGAGAAACCCTTGTTGTCTGATACCGATGTTCGTAGCCATCCCCACGGCCCCAGCACCTTTCTTCGAGCCCCATGCCGGGATGTTGCACGAGGGCGTTTTGGCAAGGCCTGTGAGGCCACCAGCAGCGTTCAATAGTTGCGCAGCCGTCAACGACCCGATCAAAGCGGTCAGATTCGGCGCAAACAGGTTCATGCGCGACTGGACGTACTCCGTGAGGGTCTTCTTCGCCTTGTCAAGTGATATCACCATTTCGCATGCTCTGTACACGCGCTCCAATTCATCCTGTGACATTTCCCGTCCCTTTGTTGTCGTGGCTTCCACCGTTACAATCATCAGGGATGGGCCATCGAGCACCGACCGCAGCGATGCCTTGAGAGGGTTTTCCGTTGCATGCTGCAGTTTCTTGATGTTCTCTGAGTCCAAAGGCCCATTGCCCAAAATTGCAACGACCTTTGCGTATTCCAGCGGGTTTGTGATGAGCGTTTCAAGCTCTGGAAACCGTATCGAGTATTGATCTCGGATGTACTTGTGCACCAGGACTATCTCACTGTCGATGAGTGTAGAAAGACTATTCGACTGCGTAAGGAGGTGGTACTCGGGGTGGTCTTCGATGTTGCCGACGAGCTGCGTTGGGGTAGGTTGTGACTGGTAGTGTACGATTTTCTGTATCGTTCGAACCACGATGTCAGGACTAGTTCTCTCAAGAGAGGATGTAAACACTGCTTCAGGAGAGCCAAACGTGTTTGTAAGAATCTGACTAACCTCTAGTACGGGTTCAAGGGTCTGCATAAGGCTAGCGACGCTGCGGACGTCGTCGACGCCGCCCAGTTGCATCTTCTCAACCTTGGCTTTAGTATCTTCTGCATCTTCGGCAGAATCGACAGCGCCTTTTGATACACCTCCCATCTCGTCGTCATCGTCTTCAGCTTCGCTTTGGTCGCCGTCGACCTCCATGGCCCCGGCGGATTTGCGACCGTTCGCTTCGGGCGCATTGTCGAGAAGGCCTAGAGGATCATGGTCTTGCTGAGTGTCCTCAGCTTCGGAGCCAGAGTCCTCGAAATCCTGAAGTAGCTCGTCTGCTAAAGTGGCCATGGCGAAGATCTCAGCTTCTGCGGTGTTTCTCAGGCCGTGTTTCTGCGTGTGATGAAAAGCAGCATGCGCAATGTGAGTTGATAATGGCGAAAAGTTATCATGCAGTCCCACGGAAGCCTTGCGAGGCTGAGTTTCTTTGCTGTGGCAGGTGTATTTTCAGCCACAGAGTCTCGTTATCGGGGTGGCTGGTGTTCTGATAAGAGCTGTTTTTTCCTAGCCACGATTTAGCCTGGGGAGGCATCAACCACGTTTGGGACGCCCCGAGACACCGACAAGACCCAAAAGGCCCAAGGCCATTCGCGAGAACTACTCCATCCTCGGCAGCTTCATTCGCGCGTTAAAATTCATCATTCCGAAGCCAAATACCACACGACCGCTGAATTATCGACAGCTCCACCTTTCGCCGACAAGTCGCGACAATGGAGGCATCGCGAGGGCCGCCAAAGGTCAAGAACAAGGCCGCCGCACCTGTTCAGATCTCCGCAGAGCAATTGCTTCGGGAGGCAGTTGACCGTCAAGAGGTTGCGCTGCAAGCGCCCACTCAGCGCTTTGCCGATTTGGAGGAACTGCACGAGTTTCAGGGAAGAAAACGGAGAGAGTTTGAGGACTATGTCCGGCGCAACAGAGTGAATCTCAACAACTGGATGCGCTATGCACAATGGGAGCTGGAACAAAAGGAATTCGCGCGCGCTCGATCGGTTTTCGAGCGCGCGCTGGATGTGCACCCTAATGAGATCCGTCTTTGGATTAGGTACATTGAGTCGGAGAGTAAGGAAGCCATTCGCAGTGTGGACGCTGGACTAGGACGCTAACATGGCTGCAGTGAAATGCCGAAACATCAACCATGCGCGAAATCTACTCGACAGGGCCGTCGCGCGCCTGCCCCGTGTCGATAAACTATGGTACAAGTATGTTTACATGGAGGAGATGCTGGGCAATGTCCCGGGAACCCGCCAAGTGTTCGACCGTTGGATGCAGTGGCAGCCCGACGAAGCGGCATGGAGCGCCTACATCAAACTAGAAAAACGATATGGCGAGTACGACCGAGCCAGGGACATATTCAGGGCCTTTACGCTTGTTCACCCTGAACCCAGAAATTGGATCAAATGGGCACGCTTTGAGGAGGAATACGGCACTAGCGACATGGTTCGTGACGTGTTTGGAACTGCCATCGAAGAACTGGGCGACGAATTCGTGGACGAGAAGCTCTTCATCGCCTATGCGAGATACGAGGCAAAGCTGAAGGAGTACGAGAGAGCCAGGGCAATCTACAAATACGCCCTGGATCGTTTGCCTCGTTCCAGATCCATGGCCCTCCACAAGGCATACACAATGTTTGAGAAGCAGTTTGGGGACAAGGATGGTGTTGAGGACGTCGTGCTGTCGAAGCGCCGCGTCTTTTACGAAGCTCAGGTGAAGGAGAACCCGAAGAACTACGATACGTGGTTCGACTACACACGCCTCGAGGAAACAGCTGGTGACCTTGACAGAGTTCGAGATATTTACGAGAGGGCAGTTGCCCAAGTGCCACCAGCGCATGAAAAGAGGTTCTGGAGGCGCTACATCTACCTATGGATCAACTATGCCATTTTCGAGGAGCTTCAGGCAAAGGATGCCGAGCGCGCACGGCAAATTTACAAGGTGTGCCTGGAGCTGATACCGCACAAAAAGTTCACGTTTGCCAAGATCTGGCTGCTGAAGGCGCAGTTCGAGCTCCGTCAAGGCGAGCTCACGGCGGCTCGCAAGACGTTGGGCCAGGCTATCGGCATGTGTCCCAAGGACAAGCTGTTCAGGGGCTATATCGAGTTGGAGCTCAAGCTTTTCGAGTTCTTGCGATGCCGGACGCTGTATGAGAAACATATCGAGTGGAATCCGTCCAACTGCCAGACCTGGATCAAGTTTGCCGAACTCGAGCGTGGCCTCGATGACCTGGAGCGTACCAGAGCCATCTTCGAGCTGGCTGTCAGCCAGCCGGTTCTCGACATGCCCGAACTGCTGTGGAAGGCCTACATTGACTTTGAGGAGGAAGAGGGAGAGTACGAGAGGACAAGGGAGCTCTACGAGCGCCTCCTCGAGAAGACGGACCACGTCAAGGTATGGATCAGCTTTGCGCACTTCGAGCTCAACATACCCGAAGATGAGCAGGAGGCAGAGGAGGAGGCGCCGATCAGTAACGAGGCCAAGGCACGGGCGCGCAAGGTTTTCGAGCGCGCACACAAGAGCATGCGCGAAAAGGATCTCAAGGAGGAGGCTGTCACACTGCTCAACGCTTGGTTGTCGTTCGAGCGGACGCACGGCGTGGACGACGATGTAGCGAAGGTGCAGAAGTTGATGCCGCGCAAGACGAAGCGCAGAAGGCGCCTCGACGATGACAGCTTTGAGGAGTATATTGACTATGTTTTCCCGGCCGACGACAAGCAGACCCAGAATCTATCCAATCTGTTGGCCATGGCACAGGCTTGGAAGCAGCAGGGAGGAGATGCTGCGGCATAAGAAACGGACGATTTTGTATTATACTACCGTAGAGATCGAGTCTTCAATTGGAGTTGCCATATGTAGGGAGAGGGCGATATAATGGTTCGGCCCAAGGCATGTCTGGCCTCTTTGCACGAGAAAGAACAAAAAAAAAAACCCACGTTCGTTTCATGCATGGGTATCCCAGGCTGCCATTCATTTGAAGCTTCCGCCCCAAACTGTCCATTCACTCACTCAGCTTGCCACACATGTCGCGCTAATTACCAACCCGACGACGTTGCATCCTATCCCCTCGACGGCGAGAAGGCTGCATACCCACTATTTTCTCCGCACTACTTTATCAAGTAGAAGCACACAGTGCATCAGCAAATCTTTCTATCTTTGTATGTAGAGCAACACTACTTATACCTTTAGGGCAGGCAAATCTACCAGAGCCTTAGGTACTATACGGAATCTATTTCAGGTTAGTCTCTGTTTGGCTGGTACCCCGCACGTGCAGCCTTCTCGCCGTCGATGGGATAGCAGCCGGCATGAGACCAGGGTGTCTAGGCCCGCGACATGAGGATCTTGCCACCGAGATGATGGCACCGGAAAAACAAGGGATATCAAGTCGGTCATCTCACGAGGCCTCGCCAATCGCGGCGGCAGGCCCCACGTCGAAGGGGCGAGGGGTTGCGATGATGTCATGCCTTCCGCTCTGCGGGTGTCTTGTTACCAACACTCCCGATGCCACCCTTGGGGGGCTGCTGGAGGCCCCGCATGCTCAGCGCTCTGCAGGTCGATGCCCACCGAATGAGACACAAGCAGGTCAAGCAAGGCAGTCAAGCACCACAAGCGAACTGGACGTCCCTCTGCTTCTCGGTCTGCCCGGCGCTTCATCCTCGACCCGTATGCTTCCGAGAAATGCAGGAGACGAATAAACAGGGCAATATCGCGCCATGGCTGACACCTAGGCATCTGCACCAACAGCAGGGCCATTCGCCGGTGCCAATCTTGCATCCCGGGTGATCAGGCTACTCGTCGCGGGGCTTGCAGCTCCTTGGCGTCTGGGCACTGCCGAGGCGGACATCGTGGGATCTGTTTCGGAGTCGCCCGCTCTCGCAAAGGAATTCGCTCAACGTATCCCATTCGGCGGTGTCGGGTTAAACGGGTGGCTGGTACACAATATGCACACAGGTTATGAGCCAAGTGCACGCTGAATCATTTTCACATCTCTTCAAAAATGCTGCGTACCTCGTTTCATGGCTAGTCTTGCCAGTGCAAAAACATAAATCATACAGCTCGTCTCCATCTCTTCCAAAGAAACACCCTAGAAGATGGAAATTTAAAGAATGCCCAAAGAACGTTTCGCGGTAGTTCCGATGAAGGCGACAAGCACTCCGGGAAGTGCACTCCCACCACCGCCTGTTCATTGCAGATCGCGCGTTGGCGTGAGCGATAGAGACCCATACAGCCATCTTTCCCGGCGACGTATATCATCATCTCGCATTACTTACCCCTCCTTCCCTCCCCGTCCTTTGCCCGAACTTTCTCAAAGGAAAATATAAAAATAAAGTGGTCGCCATCCCTCATCGCCGCTTATCCGTTTTTCGCACTAGCGAAACAAATGTCCGTCTTCTGTCTCGGGAACAGGGGTGCCTTCTCCTTGGTTTCCACTGAGCGACCAGGCTTTTCGATCAGTTGAGACCCTTCATTCCAATCGGGCACTGGCTACCGGTCTCGATCTTGGCCCCATTCGTGTGGCTCGTTTTGTCTAAGCTGCAGGATACCAGATCCTCCCGAGCTGGCGGTGCGACCGTTATCCGCAGAACCCGGCGGCAAGGAGCAAACACGTTGGCCAGCGAATTTGGCTTTGAATGAAGCGTGGGCCGATTAGTAACGGCGGCGATGGTCTGTCACAACCCAATTAGAATCAGTCTGGCTCGTAGTACAATAGAAAAGAATACGTGTGTAGATTTGGCAAAAAGAAGAGGGAAAGGGGAGGGGGGGTCCATCTATCTGAGTAACGCAATGCAAGGCGGCAGCTCGTTGAGGGCATGTGTGGAACGCCAGTTCTACATTCCCATTCTCATACAGTCAGTCTTTCCAACTCTTGTCATTTAAGCAGATGCGGCTGACGGTGCAAAAACATGATTCGTGGAAACTGTCGTGACGTCGTGAAATCTTGTACAAATATGAAATTTGAAATAAGACTGGTGGTGCATCGGAAGGGGCAGGTGTGGAAGACCCTGCAATCCTGTGTTTGTGACAAATTCCAGACATGACATGATGACTTGATCTTTAGTCCCTGTACCTCCTGTCATCGTAACCAACAGGAGGTGCGGGCAAGCGTCCGGCAGAGTACGGGTTGTCGTCGTAGTATGTGGACCCGTAATCGTATCGGTCTTCCCGCGGAGACGCTGAAGAGTACCAGTCGCCAGCCCTGATTCTTCGGTTGTCATAGCCGCTGTTGAGTCTCCTCTGCCGCTCAAGTCGTTTCTGATGTCGAAGTGCCTTTTCTTGCTGGAACTGCTTGCATTCGTGGCTCATCTCCTTGGCCTCTTTGAGTTCGGACCAAGCACCCTTGATACCGAGAGCTGCGATGCCGACAGATGCGGCGTCTTGCACCATCGCCTTCGTTTTGAGCTTCTTGGCCTCTTGTGGACTGAGACGTCCTTCCCTCACAGCCTTTTGCCTCGCATTGCGCTTCTCCATGCTCTGATAGACTCCATGTGCCGCGTGGATGGTTGCAACGGCCGCGAGGCCCGTAGTGATGACTTGCTTACCTCTCATTTTCCTAGCGCGCTTCTCGTCGTCGTCCGAGTCCCCCAGGTCCGAGTCCGAACCCACATCCGATTTCCCTCCTCTACGGCGGGAACGGTCCCGGCGCCGGCTCGTGTACGAAGACCTGTCGTCGTCATAGGCGTCACGTCCATTGCGGGCGTATCCTCGATCGTAGTCGTCGTCGTATTCATCGGAATATTTTCGGCTCACACCGCGACGGGAGCTGCGGTCATCATAGTGGCTGTCGTCACGGGCGTATTTGTCCCTCTCCTTCTCCTCGGGGTCGCTGCCAATGCCAATCTTGGCGAGCTTCTTGCGCGCCGAATCGACAACGCTGCGGCTCCTGCTCCGCTGGCGTCGGCCGTCGCGACTGCGACTAGAGGCCCGGCTATCGTAGGAGTCGACGCTGCGGCCTCGGCTGCGCGAACGGACGTTTTCAATTGCTTTCTTCGCGCCGAAGGCGCCCAGTCCGGCAGTGGCCAGAGCGGCCAGTCCTGGCCCGCCACCTCCGCCATCAGAACGGGCGCGCGACCGCGATCGACTTCGACCGGTCTTCCGGTCTTCTTCGATGTTGCTCTTGGATCCGTTGATGACACGGTTACCCAGCAAACCCCCGATGACGGATTCGGCCAGTCCCAGCTTGCTTTGCTTCTCGCCACTTTGAGCAGCATCGATGGTGGCAGCACCGGCAGCCGCGGTGATGATGCGCTTGGTTTTCTCACCCTTCCAGCCGCCGGGTTCCTTGGCCACACGGAAGGCCTCGGTGGCTCCGGCAATAAGGGAAGCCATGGCCGCCTTCTGCATCTTGTTGGCGGCTTCTCCTCCCGGCCCTCGGGATTTGGACCGAGAGCCCCTGGAGTCCGGGCTGCCTCGCCGGCTGCGAGTGTCGCTGCGCCGGTCATCACCACCACCAGCTCCTGTGAGGGCCTTGGCTGCAACTCCTAACCCGGAGGCTGCCAAAGCGTTCTCCAAGAAGGACTTGCTGCCTTTCTTCTCCCTCTCGCCCTCATCATCGGAGTAGTACTCGGTTACCCTGCCGTCGCGGCCACGATGGACGACGTAGGTGGACTTGTCCTCCTCCTTTTCCTTGCGGTTGCTGTAGTACTCGGCTCCCTGGTAGCCAGCCAGTGCCCCGGCGGCGCCCAAGGCTGCAGAAGTCAGGTAGTTACGCTCGACTTCGCTGCCATGTTCCTTGGCTTCTTTTCTGTCGTAGAGCTCCTTACCACCGAATGCCAAGGCTGCGCCGGCAACGGCGGCTATGATTTTTTCTTGCTGATTGAGTACGCGCCTGCGAGACCTCTCCTCCTCGGCGTAAACAACACTACCCGCCTTCCTGGTACGACGGTCATATTCGCGGTCGCGGTCGTGGTCGTAGTATCGGTCTCGGTCGTCGTAGCCTCGGTAGTCATCATAGTAACCTGGCTCTGCTGAACGGGTTCTCCGGGAGTCTCTGTAGCCCGGAGGAGGGAAATCACGGCGGACTTCTTCAATAGAAAGATCACTGTTCTCTCGGGCCTTGGGAACGATTTCGCGTGACTGGTAGACCTTCAAGTAACCATCATCTGCATAACGAGGGTCGATCCTTTCCTCACGGCGCTCTTCGCGCACGTAGCGGCGTGTGCGCGGAGGCTCGTAGTCGTAGCTCATGCTGGTCGACGAAAGCAAACAGATATGCTAAGAAGACTCGGTAGAATGCTGTGTGAAGCGGGGTGTTGTAGGTATCTGGGCCAAGTAATGAAATGCTGATATGATGTTCAAGTGAGGCACCGAAAAAAGAATCACAGCTGGTCAACGTTGTAAGATGGCGGCGGCGCGGCGAAAAGTCGATAGCAAGACGACGCAAATGTCTGTGAGATGTTTATAGGATGGAAGAATGAAGAACGGTTCCCGGGCGAGAGGGAGGAAGGGGAGATGGTGACGGTAGACCGGGGGGGGGGCAGGGCTGGAAGTGGTGGGTAGTGAGTGGGTGGGCAGGCCCAGGGTCCAGCAGAGAGCATGATGTGGATAGTTCGGACAGATCAGCCAGCCAGAGACAAGGGCAGGGCAAGACAGGGTCGCGTGGCCAAAGACATGGATGCAACATCTAAGCGACTCATCAGCATTGCCTGTACTTGCAGAGGAGGTGCCGCAGCTGATGTAGCTGCGACAGAGACGGACGGAGGATGCGAGACTCAGGGAGAGATGCACCTGTGCGCTACACACTTGCGCTCAGTAACAAGAAGCAAATGTGGCTCTTTATTGGCGTGTGAAACAGCTATTGTAATTTATATGCCAAGTAAGTACACATCTTGAACTGGTGAGCTACCCACTCATCAAGAGTACTTCCACCTCAGGTATATCGTATGAATATATATCCTTTGTGCGGCCTCCGCTGGGCTATTGAAATGTATCTCTTCAACCTTTTATACGTGTAGGTAGTGAACAGAACCCTCAGTCCGAGGGTAAAATGCCCCGTGTTTTTGGTGTCGACTAATTTTCCACTTGGTCTCTGTCAGTTTTCGGCTGGGCACCAAAGAAGTGGTCAGGCTTTTTGGTGCGCCGAAAACTATGTCAGTGCGCTTACAAGTGGCCTCCAAAGACGGGCATCCCCTAGGACAGCCCGGCGCTACAGCGCACCGAAGCTACCCATGTCACTACCTAGGTACATCACCAATGACGATAGTGGTGGCTTATGTGGATCGTTGGGGCCACTGCCACCTCTCGGAATCCAGAGCTGCATGCTTCCAGGCTCCGCGATTTCAGAGCAGAGATGACGAAGGCGAAGAGGGAAAAGCCGGAGGGGGGGATGGGGACGGGGTTGTACTCGGCCTCGGGTGTTTCTGGAAGTGTAGCCAGCAACTGGAGCATCGGGCCCATCCCTCCTTGTGACCTCTGTGTGACCTGTGGAAGCGGAGGGATGGACAGCGAAGCAGCCGTGGAAATGACCTCATGGGAGCAGGCATGTCGGCCAGTGACACATCGGGACTGGCCTGAGTCTTGCCCATGCCCATGACCGAGCGCCAACACAGGAAAGGGGCGCTTGTACTGGTTACCCTGGGGGCTCTGCTGCAGGTGCTCGCTCGGTAAGGCCGCGTGTATTTTCGCTACCTACATGCCCTGTGGGCATGCATAGAATGTACCCAATGTCTGGCCGGCGTTGGCGGCTTGGGGGGGATGGTTTCCGCTGAACAACTTGCCTGTATTGTATCGCGAGTATGACGGCGGTTAGGAGTGCCTATGTTGGGCGGGCATACTGGCCATTCTCTTCTCCCTTTTGGGCCACAATAACCGTGGCATTACTCGACGACCTCAATGCACTGAGAAATCATCAGCTACGTGGGCGAGTACCAGGATGACGAACGGGCAGAGATAACTGGGAAAAGCGAGGTGAGCTGGAAAGCGGAATGTTGCCCTGCAGATTCGAAGAGGGGAAGCCTGCAATGTAACCAGCTGTGCCGGTGACGTAGGTAGGTAGCTTCCTCGTCTGCTGAGGCTGCGCTACGTGGCGCAGCTCCCTGGACACTACTACTAAGGTAGGTACGGAGTACCTATGTTGAATACTCATTACGGGACGGGGCCCAGAAGCCACACGTGCAGCAGTGTCGTTGTGGCTGCGCAGTGCGCGTCACTCAAATGGGTGCGATTTCCGCAGGTTTCCCGTCTTCCGCTGGGTAGCCCCTCTTGAAGTGCTCTATCAAATCACGTGTTCTGATAGGAGAAGCTTGGGTGGTACTGGCAAACCGTTGCCGAGCAGCAAACGGCAAAACGGGGACGCCGCCCAGAGTGGGGGTTCCTTGTTCCCGACACAATGCTGTTGTGTGACTCGTTCAGGGGGAATCGGTGACAGCCAATTACCTAGGTAGGAGGTACCGTAGAGGCAGCTTAGAAAGTGGATCCTCCCGCTAACGCTAACCACTTCCCTCCACTAGTCGCTACGTCTTCCCTGTTCCCTTTTCAAGAACACCAGTCGACAGAACGGGACGACATCTGTCGACTTGCCAGACCACCAAGGAAAACTTGTCAAAGCATTGCAGCTTCTTGCCGTGCTACTTGCAAGGCTCTTCGATTCTTCTAAATGTCTAAGTGACAAGGGACAACGGGGAGTTAATACCAGCTCTTGATTGAGTCACGGACTGACTTCAACGCCATCTAATTAGTGTTGGACACCAAGGCAATCTACAGCAAAAACAGAAGAGGGGGCTGACGTATCTCCTCAACGTCGCGTATTCATTGACCCTTGCTCTGGTTTACCTCTGGTTTGCCAACCTTGTGCTGTCAACTTATTTCACGATCAAGGCCGGTAGACACGCAACCTGGCGCCAATCATGTCCCCTGCCCACTCGGGAGCCAACACCACGATGCCACCACCCGGTGCACCCTCTGGATGCCATCATTCACGTTGTGTGAGGCCGGCCCTCGATATCCCTAGACCTGATTCGACGGGTTGCGTACTACACTTGAGCAAACGAACCAACCATCAACGTCACGCCGGGAGGCCTGGCCCGGCCTCACTGTTGCTCTGCCTTGCTTTCTCGTCGTCCTGGTTGTGTCGCTGTGCCGAGCTTCCTCTCTATGCTGTTTTTGCGGCTGTAAACGGCGTCGAGCATCTTTACCCAACCTCCGCTTTGCAGGGAAGGCAAGCCAGGGTCGACACCAAGACTTTTTTTGCCCACTTTCTAGCCTTCTCGCCCCTCACAAGCGCAGCAACACCTGTTCCCAGCTCTCGCTTCCACCACTGTCGCTGTTGCCATGCTCCCCAATTCGTTCTGGCCTGGTCGTACCCAGTCTGTTCGACCGCGTACGGCGTCATGTATTTCTTGACCGCATCACCGACAAGACCTACCTGGTATCTAAACAAACGGCCAACCAGTCGAAGCTGTCTCTCACAGCTCGCTCTTCCTACACCCTATATATACCTGCATCCCTCTCTCTGTCTCTCTCTCTCGTCTCCCCTCTTGTTTGCTTCAGCCAGCCAGTGATCCCCCCAAGGAAACTCTGTCGTACCCGCCCTAAGGAGTCTGTGATACCCAACCAATCTTCAGCTTCGAATACACCCCCCAACCCTCAAAACAGCTGCCAATATGAAGTTCGCTTTTCTCTCCCTGGCCCTCGCTGCCAATCTTGCTGCTGCCAACCCTGTCCAGCCCCGCCAAGCGTAAGACACTCCTGATCAAGACACTCGAGCCTAAAAAACAAACATTGGATATGGACTGACAGACACAGTTCTGACGCTCCCGCCTTCACCCAAGCTGCCGATGCCCTCATCTCCCAGTACATCCCCGAGTCTCAGTGGGACTCTCTGACCTCGGCCTTCGGCTCCGCTGCCAGCGCGGCTGGGGTCACAGGGGACGTCCGGTCCTACGTCTACTCGGTCCTCAAGGCCACCAGCACCCCGACCTGGTTCCTCGCCGCCATCCCTACCGCCTATGTCAGCCAGTATGCCGCTCTGGAGTCGGCAATTGAGAGCCTCCGTCCTACCGCCGTCGTCGGTACTGCCGTGCCCACTGTCATTGCCGTCACCACCACCGACAGCGAGGGTAACACCATCACCACCAGCATCTCTGCTACCGTTACGCCTATCCCCACCGTCATCACCACCGACTTGCTTCCCTCACTCTCCCCCAGTGTCGTTACCGGCACCGATTCTGCCGGCAGCGCTTTTACCTCGACGGTCCTGAACACCAGCGAGGAGGCTGACACCACAGCGTGAGTTGCTTCCCGGCGCCCTTCGCTACCCGAGCAAGCATGCTTCTTGCCAGCACGTCGTTAACATTCCACAACAGTACCGAGACTACTACCGAGACTGTCGCCACCGAGACTGAGACCGCCACTGGCGAAGCCTCTGCAACGGGGTCCGATGAGGCCACCGTATCCGGTGCCTCCGGTACCGCCCCAGCCTCCACCAACGCCCCTAACGCTGCCCCGACTGCTATCGTCAACGGCTTCGCCGGCGTTGCCGCCATCATCGGCCTTGTCATGGCCCTTTAGGGTGACCCTTCGACAGGGGAGCCCCCCCCTCAAAATTTGTAATCACGAGGCAACCGTATGACAATCTGTAGATAATGACTGTTTGGACTGATGCCTGCCTCTTTCGGTGTACACGGGATGCCCCGGTTGTGGCCGAGCAACCTTATATGTATTGGACGGCAAAGCAATAATGATTCTTGCGAGGGGATTGTTATTTCAGTAGAAATAACGCACATCTAATGCTTCGATATGATATGGGGAGGACTGACGAATGCCCAGTGTGTGACTAAGTGAGCCTTACCCCTATTATTGTCGGTAAATCTCTCAAATTTGCACCTTCGGAATGGGAAGATTCAGAAACAAGCGTGGCGACTTTGCAAGTTGGGCACGTTGGCTTCGTAAATGCTTTACTGCCTGGCCAGGGGCGTCGTTCGAATTCTAGAGCCATCCTCCTCATCGTCGTTACATGTACACAGACGTTGACCAGACGGGTGTTTCTATACAGGGCCCACTCTACTGATACCGTTTATCTGGTGCATGCTTGAGATGATCAACGGACCGAACCGACGGTTTCGCGGAGTAGTTGGCGGGTTTGAGAGGCATGCCTCGAAGTCGCAGGTTGAATTCTGAGGGGGAACTGACAAAACTTGCATGGCTTGCCAACGGATTAGGCTCGTTGTAGCAGTTTGCTTTGACATTTTCATTTCCGTAACGTTGTTTCTACTCAAATAAATGGTGTATTTACGCAGTCGGTTCGTTGGACGATGACGGCCTTCCGGCAGCTGGTGACGCCATGACTTTTATCAACATAGCAATTCGAATCGCTTTGTAGTTACTATGACAACACGTGTGCCGAGCAGTACGTGACAGGTCGCTGGGCCACATCATTACTGCAATAGGGATGGAATGTCAAGACGCAGGCGGAACCACCGCCAGAGGATACTGGTAGCTCCAGCACGATATTAGCATGCAAGCGGCAGCCCAGCGCGCCCCAATGCCGGCGAAAACAGTACGGCAATAATTTCATTGCGCTGGAACAAGCCCACCTCTCTCTCTCTTTCAGAAGTGTTGTCTAGGCTTTTCTCTCCATGAGTCTATCGCTCACTCAGACGCAAGACCCTGCAATGATTACACGAAGTCCTTGCTGTGAGCCGAGAGAAAAAGCGTTTTCAGACAATTTGTCCTGGGCATCGTTGACGTCCGCCCCCTCCACACCCACTAATGATTTCCTTCGTTTTTCTTTTGTTCATCGTACCGATTTCGCAGACAGGGGCCATGGAATGACCCCGCGGGGACGGAGTTGAATGTGGTTCCCACGGATCGGATGGTCGAGTCCGGCACGGCCAAGAAGCTCGGAAGACGAGTCATTCCACTTTGCTCAGATAGAAGAGAAGATAAAGAAATTTTCTAGGGCCCCCTGGTGGAGAATCAATGACTGTGAAAAAGAGAGCAGGAACCCCCGGTCACTGAAGGGGATGAAGGGAAAAACGATTCTCAATTTTCGACTGCGGATAGGGTCCCATACAATAAGACTGGCCTGGCTAGTGATCGATGTGTAGTTGAATACCATAAAGCATCATTTTGCCTTCACATAGACTCGGCGATTACGAGGTTCACCTGCAAGCATTATAGGTGGTGTCTACCTTCAAGACCAAACCGCAAGACCACGCTCCATCCTGCGTCCTCTGTAGCTACTGAAACTTTCCGCGGAAACCCTCTGAAGAGCACCTTGTGTTTATCACTTGTCAGGGCTAGAACTGTCTTCGCCGCCCGAAGCATCTGAACCGGGGTGCTCGAAGCTACCCCTCGGCCCACTTTAATTCCAGCCTCGTTTATTTGTTCCTTATAGACTCGGCGAATTAACCTGTAACCACAAGTTTATCTGTAACTAATAACATTACTTTTACTATAGTATAATAGACTATTTCTACTACAACAATTACTTATATAAAGCAAACAATAAATAAATACTATAGTAGGGTATTTTAGCTCTTATAATTTAAATAGTGTATTTTTTTTCTACTACTAACGTTGGCTGTAGGGTACCTTAACGTTTAAAGTCCCTATATTTAGGGTTAGTAATAACATCCTACTCTCTTTATATCTATTACTTTCCTATAAGTCCTAGGCCTATTAGTTAAAATTAATACTACTAGAATCCCTCTGTAAATCCCTCTATAAGTCTCCCTCTATACCTAAGTCCTTAAAGGTGCTAAAGGGACGTATATGTAAGGTAGTATAGGTACTAGTAGTCCTCTTATTAAGTTAGAAGACTACTAACCCTAGTAATAAGGAGAATACTTCCTCTATACTATGCTTAAGGGCACTCCTACTACTAGTATTACTACCTTTTATCTACAACCTAGATAAAGATGCTAGTACTAGCTCCTATAAAGGCATCCCTAGCTTAGCCTACATCTCTACAAGGGGATCCTTAAGAGGGATGAAGTCATTATTGCAATTAAAAGGTGCCTAGGTATTGTTAACAAAGGGATCTTACTAGATTATCTTCTTTAGTAATAGGTAGTGTAGATGCTTCTATGCTTACTAGGTAATATAAGGTATATAGCAAAGTGATAGGCCTAGCTCCTATTTTCTCTTTTTCTTGTTAAAGGATGCCTTATCCTACTTAGTAATGAGATCTAAGGTGGCTAGATTAACTGCTAGCTAGGATAGTTAAGAATCCTCTAGTAGTGAAGGCTGTAAAATAGCCTTGCCTTTCCCTTTTTGTTGTTTAGGTTAGCCTTTCTTAGCCTTATCTTAAAATACCTTTAGTATCTAATTTATCCTTCTACTACTCTTATTAATCTCCTCTATAGCAGTCTTATTAATATGTATATCTTACTACTCCCTAATCTGCTTAACTGTAATAACCTTATTTGTTGTCTTAACTTGTCTTTTAGTATAGGATAGGAGGGTATTTTGCTTAAGGAGATCCTAATCCTTCCTCTGTTGTTTAATAACCTTGCCTTAGGATAGGATGCTAACCCTAAAGGCTACCCTAGCATTATAGATATCCTACTAGAGTTGTAAAGGGAGTTTTGCTATATATTTATCCTACTAAGCTATCTTTA
>PUHP01000047.1:6813-21050 GCA_006783085.1 Colletotrichum shisoi | reverse complement strand
ATACTAAGAGGACTTTATCTTAAAGTTTAGTAGTACTATAATCCTCTAGTATAACCTTACTAGTTAAGATTAAAAAGGAGGGTATTAATATATTAGTAGTAGAGATATAGTTAACTACTATAAGGCTTTCCTTATTACCTAGGTTAAATATTGTAGGCTTAAAGGATTTCTTCCTCCTAGTGTTAATAACTTTAATACTACCTGTGATCTATCTAACTTAAAAGGGGGACTTATTAAAGTTCTAGAGGTTGTCTAGAGATATATATAACCTATAAAGCATAGCCTAGTATTTAGAGAACTAGTCCTCTAGATAAGATAGATCTACTTTAGCCTTAAGTTTCTTTGCCTTAGTAAACTTAGTAGACCCTATCTAGAGTTTAGGATGCCTCTAGAAGAAGCTAGGAAGCTACTTCTTATAGATAGGGCTATCTAGGTACTCCTTAAAGGATTGTATAGTGTTAGCTACTTGGATAATACCCTTGTTAGTTAGGCCTACTTAACTAGGTATAGACTTAAGGATCTGGCTAAAGGTAATAATACTCCTCTCTTTATTATTAGTTAGACTAGGAGGACGTCTAGTCCTTTTACTAGAAGGTAGAGTCTTACCTGCCTTTAGTAGGCTAATATACTTCTTTAATAGGGATATAGATATCCTAGCCTGCTTAGTAATAGTGGTATAGCTAGGTAGATTAGTGGTTTAGCGCGTCTGCCTGCCTTGATGTGCTTGGAGATATCTTTTAGTAGTAACTTTTGCTATACTTAATAGATCTACATTAAAATTAGGTATATTGTAGATAATAGGGTAAAAAAGAGATATACTAAATATAAGGTTATTTAGAGTAGTAGTTGTTGGTTGGTGTTGAAATGTGAGGTTATACGTAGTTGTATGAGGTATTTAATGGTTATAGATAAACTCGTGGTTACAGGTTAATTTGCTGAGTCTATGAGGAACGAATAAACGAGGCTGGAATTAAAGTGGGCCGAGGGGTATAAAGCTGCCGTCAGATCGTGCATCTCTGTCTCCTCGTAGGACAGAATAATAACAGTGTCTGTCTATTGCAGTACCACCCCCCCCTTTCTACAGATGTAAAGCACAGCCCCCCCTCCCTTTCCCAGCTAATTAGAATGCGATGGGCATATAATCAGAAGGCCAGCCCTCAGCGTGGGAGGTATCGTCGATGACTAAGATATAAGCAGGGATTGATGCTGATCCTCAAACGCAAAGAAAATCAAGGGGCATAGTAAATTGGTGGACAGCGCTGATGCTTTGATACGCTTGACCTTTATGGGCCCCAACTGACGGCCTGAGTCCTTTTAACCACAAACTTACCAGCAGTTACTGTCTGCTGTAACACCTTGGCTGATGCTTTGATACACTCAATGATTGATGGCTAGGGGATGTTGTCTTCTGGTACGTTTCCGTATCTCCTCGTGACCCATGAACGGAGAAAGGCGCCGAATGATCAACCCGAGGATGGTAAATAGGGGTCTTGGCGCGAAAGAAGCAGAGTTCATCGCGTAGCCGCAGTTGCCCAACTTCGCCGCATTGTATTGTTAATGTTGCGTTTGAGGGGCGCGGTTTTAAGAGCCAATGCTGCAGTGTGCGGGGGATGGCCGCAACGCGGGCTCGCAAAGGTGGGAATCCAGCCCTCAGCCCTGCTGTTGCAAATGGGAAAGGAATTGTGCGTGTGATACACAACATCTGGGACGTAGGTATGTACGTACCGAGGATACTGCCAGTTGCTGCCCACAAGACTCGGCAGGTTCGCCGAGCTGGGCACACATTAGACGAGAGCTCTAAGGAGACATGTTTTGGTTTTCAGTGGCCTCCCACGAGTAAGATGCGAAGAGGCAGACGAAGGAAGCAGAAGCTGTCCTCATCGAGTGGGTACGCTTTGAGCAGAGTATTCAGTATTATCTACTCATTTAGGTCGTAGGAAGCGACTTGGCCAAACCTCGAATATCTATCTGCCCGATCGAGCGGATGGTGCAGTGCATCATGTACAGTGCGTCTCTTGGCCGGCAACACTCGCATTGCGTTGCAAACTCCCATAACACACGAGAGCAACGAAGGATATATAGCAGAAAGCTATCACACACAAATAGCATATGAAAGGGACCAAAAATCCCTTGGTCCAGTCAACAACCGACATATATTCGCGCAACCCCACCAGAACCGGCAATGAACCGGAGGGATGGACAGGCACAACGGTGCAGAAGGTTGCAGTGGGCAGGGCAGCAGTAAGGGTATTAGAAGGAGAACGTGTCCGCAAGTGTATGAAACTGACCGACGTTGCGGCGGCGGCGATTATATAAGCAATTCGCGCTGCTGTTGTCGGTTCGCCATGGCACTTTGAATCTTACCTGCCCTGATCGCCGGAGGCCGTCAGGTATTTGTGTTTTGCCTAAGGTGGGAAATTTTTCGGTCACCGCCCCCTCCGTAGAGGACAGCCGGGACGGCGGGACACTGGAGAAATAATGGGACGGACAAGCAGGACCCCCAGGGCAGGGCAACTAAGGTACTGCTCCTCTCATTCATTTCAGGTGCATGATTCACTGTAACCTGCCTTGTCTGGGCCACACTATCCTGCTTAACTTTGAGTAGTGCGCCCTGAAATTGATTCACGGACAAGGCACCTCCCCCTAAGATGCACTGAACGACCCCTTCCTACCTGCCCGCCCTGCCCGCCTCAAACGTCGCAGTCCCCACCTACAACCTGAAAAAATTCGTTCACCAAAAGAATTTTATTCTGAAGGTTTTCTCCCCACCACACAATCTTCTTAATTGTCAGGCTTCTCTCCTCCTCCTCCTCCTCCTCCTCCTCCGCAAACTTACCCATACGCGGCATCTTTGTGGTCATTCTTCAGTTCTCCCGTCCTGCTCCGGCCGAATTTTTATTCGCCACTACACTTAGCGGACGGTTCGCACACGACCGGCGAGACCCTTCAAGCCAACAACGAAGTCATCCAATCGAACGAGGCCTTGCGTTTGCCGTCGTTCAATTTTCCTTGGATCGCCGCAACCCGAGCCTCTCCGGAACGCCTCGCTTCTTTCCTTTCCCACCCTAACCCGTCCGGTTGACTTACCCTCAACCTAACTCCGCTACATCGTTGCGAGGAACACCGCTTCCACCACCCCTCGGACACTGTCAGTCATACTTGCTCCTGCTGAGATTCACCACTCGCGTGCCTCCGTCGGAACTACGTCCCCGCATTCACCGAACAAAAGTCAACACGTCGGCTTCACTGGACTAGCAGCTCCCGCTCGTCCTGTTCCCTTGGGTGTCTTTCCATTTCGACTTGCGACTCCTGACGACGTCAATCGACACTTAACTCTCCCGACGGCCCTCCAAGCCGCCCGACCGAACTCTCCTCCCCCCGAGCCCGCGGATAGGCTCGGTCTGTCCACCCAGGGAGTTGCTGGTAGACCTCGGTTTACCCTACGACAGGATACAAAACAGCCCGTTCGTGGCTACCCACCTTGGGGCCTGGCAGGATTGGATCCGTCGATCATCTTTCCTGGTCCGACATTCCCACAACAGTTCTTAGAGGCATGCCTATTTCTGCATCAGACCTAGCATCAGACACGATGGCTACTGCATTTTCTTACGCCCAAGCCGCCAAGGGTCAGGCGGCTACTACGTCCGCAACCCAGCCCACTGAGAGCGGCAAGGACGCCGCCAACTCGGTAAACGGTGAACAATCCCCTGCTGATACCAACGCCGTCAAGAGCAACGACTCCGTTGACGACGAGCCTTCGAGAAATACGACCTTGAAGGCCCAACTCGCCACCAAGCAGGACGCTCCCTCGGCCCCGACCGAGGCCAACACCAGAAACACATCCACCGCTGCCTCCGTCACCGACTCTCGACGCGATGACGAGGACGCCGCTACCGAAGGCTCGGCGCGCCGAAGCGAGAAGAGCGTAAGATCGGCAAGTGCATCCACTCGCGTGACCGACGATGCCGACCCGAAGAAGGGCTCTAGGAAGCCGAAAAAGGGTAAGACAGGAAAGGAGTCTAGCGAGGATGCCAAGAAGGAGAAGGCCGCGGAGCAGGAGAAGGAGCAACCCAAAATCGAGCTGGTCGAGGCGCCGCTCCCTTCGGTCAACATCTGGACCCAACGAAAGGAGACGCAGGCTGCGAAGACCTCTGTCACCCTCCCCGCATCTAACGGTGTTCCCAATGTGTCCAACCCCGCCGATGCTTGGCCCAACAGCCAGGAATCAAAGAAGAAGAGCAAGGCCGTCGACGCCACTGAAGCGAACAACGGTGCTGCCGGCCCCAACAAATCTCAGCGCAAGGTTGGCGACAGCGAAGTTGCCGTCCGCAGGAACGGTGCGCGTGGCTCCAGAGTGACCGAAAAAGACGGCCGACCTACCGAGGTACCCCCCCCGGTTGGTGATGTCCAGTCGTGGCCCACGCCCGAGACGGCTGTTAGGGAGACGACCAAGGAGGAGAAGCGAAAGCCCTCCGACAAGGTTGAGCGGGCAGAGGCCGAGGCCCAGGAAGACGCCGCCTCCAAAGGACGCTCCAAGGACAAATGGGAGCGCATGGACTTCGTGCCTACTGTCCAGTTCTCTACCCCCATCCCGTCCGTGAGAGGATCTCGAGGAGGACGCGGCGGAGCACGTGGCGGACGCGACGTTACCTCCCGCGGTGGCCATGGTGCCGCCGCCGCCGCCGCTTCCGATAAGCCTGCCAGTGCTGCTGCCCAAACCAAGAGTGCTGCAAGTGAGGGCCGCGAGCGCGCCCGAGATGGTAACGCTCCGGCCAGAACGAACTCCCAGCCACCCGCGGCGAACAAGCGTGCCTCCATGGAAGTGTCCAACAAGGAGCAGCGCAAACCGTCAGCACCTAGCTCGGGCGAGCGCAACAAGGATTCACAGTCTAATGCCACCAGCGTAAGTTGCATCCCGCTCATGCTGTCGTTTGCTTCGTTAAACACCGGTACTAATCACGACCTAGGAACAGGCTGGACCGGTTCGAGAGAGAGGCGAAGGTCGTGGTGACAGGGGCCGTGGCGGATACAGGGGCCGCGGAGGCCACCCCGGAAACGTGCCCATGCACACCCAGCAGTCGTCCTTCATGGGTAACGGCAACTCTTTCGGCTCCCAAGGTCCCCGCCAGTACACTAGCCCCCCTTTGCATCAGAACGGCAACTTTGCCCCCTCATACGGCAACTCTCAGTCTCGGGGCGGCCGCGGCGGCCGCGGTCAGTCCAACGGTTCCGGTGCCTTCCGCGGTTCCGGTGGCCCGTCGAACTCTGGCCGCATGCGACAGGTTCAGACAAGCATAAGTCAAGGCTCCTGGGAGTACGGCATGCCCATGACCCGCGGCTCTTACCCGGCGTTCTACGAGCAAACCAGACACCTCATGATTCCCCAACTGGAGTACTATTTTTCTGTCGAGAACCTTTTGAAGGACGAATTTTTGCGCAAGCACATGGACAGCCAGGGTTTTGTGCCCTTGGACCTTGTGCTTGGCTTCTCCAGAGTTCGGACTGTGGCTGACCCCCAGACTTTGCGCTCAATCTGCGCCGAGTGCCCACAGCTGGACTACGTTATCGGAGACGATGGCGTCGAGAGGCTGCGCTCCCGTACGCACTGGCAGAAGTTCGTCTACTCCAAGATGGAGTTGCGGTTCGAGTCTGCGCGCAATGCTGGACCTCAATACTTCTACCCGCGCTCGCTTCATGCCATGGCCCCGTATGACCACGGAATGCTGGGTGACTACCCTGTTGTTTCACCTTCCGCTTACCCCAACGGCACTGAAAACAGCTATGTCGCCTACCCTGCCGAGGTGCCCGCTGGACAGACCAATGGCGCGCCGAATGGTTCCGGGCCTGACACGCAGCTTTCGGCCCAGGTTCCCGAGTTCCAGCCGGGAACATCTCCTGAGCAGACGGCTGAGGCTTCACCGGCCGCCGCTCATTCGCAGCTGGAGTCCAAGACCCAGTCTCTAGTCAATGGCTCAGCGGAGGCGCACGCGGAGGCTGTGCCCTTGACCAACGGCAATCACGCCCAGCCTGCTGAAGCCCTTGAGTCCTAGTTGGATGAAGGCAACGTTGTGTGCTGTAGCGAAGAGGTAGCATCAGGTGGCAGCGGCAGCACCAGCAGCGACATGTCGAGCCCGTCTCAACGCGCACACCTGGTGATGCGTGTCCGAGGCGAGAACTCGGTTACGGAGTCTCCCATTGACGACGTCCCATATCCTGAATTTCGTACACGCGCGCTTTCCAAAAGGCGGGACGCTCTAGCTGGGGAGATTCCCGACGACATGATATCCCTTTATCGTTTCTGGTCTCATTTCTTGGCTCGGCATTTTGATTTGGACATGTTTGAGGAGTTTCGGTCATGTGCAGTGGCGGACGCCACAGGGAAGATGGTCAACACAACTGGTCTCGAGAACTTGATTGCCTACTACGAAACGGTTCTCCAAGGCGACGAACAGGAAAAGCCCTTGGGTAACATCGAGTTCCTCTACGGACAAGCGATAGAACTGGCTGCCAAGGCCGATATATCCTGAGAGCCGAAGGCGACAAGATAAGAACGTTTTACGAATTACGCAGCTCGTGTGGGGGTTTCTTCGACAGTTGCCGGGTTCTGGAGGTTACGATTACACACCACACCACCTGACCTGATCTTGGGCAATCTTTCGCTCTTTCCGAATACCGTTGAATTTGCAGCGTTTCTTGGGATTCGTAGAAGCGAACCCGCCCTTACTGTCGTCACTGAACGATTGGAAAAGTTCTTTGCTTCTTTCTCGTTAGGAAGGGGAGGGAGGGGTTGTAAAGAGATTGCTGCCGGGTGGCCTGCAATGCAATATGCCCATGGAGGGGGCTGGATCAGAAATAATCGAGACGGGGCGGATTAATCAGAAGATCGCACGAGGGACGTTGGAGAGAGGTGAGGTTTGGTCCTGGGATTGAAGGAAGTATGCTGCTGCTCTCCCGCAGGGAGAAAACTCCGGCCGCGGGTTGATGGAAATGTCTTCCGACGTACTCGACGTAGGACCGACATGTCATAAGAATCGGCCTATCCTCCCCCCCTGGCTCCCTTGGGTGGTTTCTACCTCATCGTTGATGGGGTTCCCTTCTCTTTCTCTTGCCTCTTGTTGCTAGACGAAGAAAAAAGTTTTCTTCCTTTTTCATTTGCTATGCACATAGCTTCCACTTGGTCTTTTTTCTTCTTTTTTTCTAGGGAATCAAATAGGGATAGGATGGGGATGGGCATGAAATGCATTTGAGCGGTCACAAGATGAGGGTTTGGAGGTGGTGGTTCATGTTTCTACTAGACTTCTCGCTACTCTGGTTCTTTGGCGCACACGAGAACAAGAATGAAAGCAGAGCACGTCACCACATAAAACAAGATACGTTGGTGGTGGGTTTGTACGGGCACGAGCTACACAAACAAACAAAAAAAATTGAATAAATATGGAATGGTTGGCGTTAGTTTTTGGGTCAAGAACTTGTGGATTTGCTAGGTCGCCTGCACTCCTACTATGTATGGCCATGCCATTGTTGAACGACAGATGGGGCCCCTGGTGCTGCGTTCCTAGGACAGAGGTTCACAAGAGGTGGCCAGGAGAGAAGACTACTGAACCTCAGCTTTATATTCACTCTCCTCAAATATTTAGAAGAAGAAAAAGCAAACAAAGCGCAATCTTTTTTCTTCTTGATCTTGCCACGCCGTGTTCTCTCTCCGGCGCGCAATAAGCCTCGTAGCTATATCTCCAGGAGAGGACGTATGGGGGGGAAAAGACGGTGATTGCACCTAATTACGAAATCGAAAGGAAAGGGGCGCTGCCTTTGCTTTTTCTTTTCACTTTCTCTTCATTACTACTGTCTCCTCGTCAACCGCTCTTCTGATTGATTAGGTGCAAGCACGAGAAGCAACGCCGAAAACTGATGTTACATGTTTTGCCCTCCCTGCCTCAGTGTTGACTGACCGCTGTTGGAACGACGTGATTTCTCTCTCGGGTGATATATAATGTACATATGACCGACGTCCTTACCCGGTCATCCAGGCAGCGGCCCTTCTGGCTCCGAATGTGGTAGCCAACCGTAAACCACTCGAGCCCATGGGAAAGTAGCTGACAAGATACCACACGAGGCAAGCGAGCTGGACGAGAGCGGAAACCAAGGTGAGAATAGTGCTGCGAAGCTGTGACGCGGAATGTCAACCAGGGTTCTGCCAGCATGTTTGCGGCTGCATTCCAACTTACACCGAGCGAAAAGTACATGGATAGCGCGAGCGATCCAAAGTAGGCCGCAGTAAAGGGCAAACGTGTACCGGAGATGAGGTGCCTCGCGTAAGCCATCGGGCCCATTACAGCGGCGAAAGATGCCAGAAAAAGCAGGGAACCAAGCGACCATCTAAAAAAATAAAAAGAGTAATCATATCAGCGACTAATGGGCATTTCGAGGAACCGCCATTAGGACGGGACGAAACCTGGCTTCTAGTGGATCGGCTAATCACGTCGCCCTGTCACCGGACGAGGTATCCAAGCTAGCCTGCCATGCAAGATCATCTGGCATGAGAGGCGGCTAGGTGTAGGGGGGGAGAGCTCTGCGATAAGGCGCCTCGTTGCCTGATCCAAGCTTTGTTCCGGCGATCTGCCGTGCCGGCAACTAGCAAGGCTGAGAGGTCTATGGGATGGGAAGGAGAGGGGGGGTAACGCCAGGCAACGAGTTACAGATAAGAAGGAACCATACGGGCACTCACAGAATAACAAACTTGCGCGGCCGCACAGACAATACCGGGAGGAAGGCGAAGCAGAGGACGAAGCAGGCAAGGGCGCCCAGGTTGCAGGCACCGAAGATGAGCAAACGATCCCATCGACTCACTAGAACAGCAAACACTACGTCAGCGGGGCTGTTGCGGAGGAGAAGAAGCGAGCACGACACCACCACCGTGCAAGCCCGCCTGCTCACATGGCAAACCAAGACATGGTGACCAGACTAGAGATCATAGCTGCTGCAGGGAACCCGGAAGCCCTGGGGCTGGGGCCGACTATCCTCGAGCTGCTGGGTTGCGAGGTGGACGAAGGCAAGATGACTCACGGGTTGCGAAGCCTTCCTCCTCTTCCCTCCGGTTGGCAGCAGGTAAAGGCGCGCCGGCGCCCTCGGTCGTCGGGAGCTGGATGTAACTATTGTTCTGGAATGGGTTGAGCGACTTGATGGATGACATGAGGCCGCTCTGCTGCGCTGTGTTGACGGGTACATCCTGGTCCCGCCGCGACCAGCCCAGGGAGTTCATCGAGTCTCTGAAGGAGGTAGACGCCATGGTGTCGATGAACGCTAAAAAATCGCGAGACGTAGAGATGGTGCAGTTATACGTAGCGACTGTTTTCTACAAGGGTCTCGGTAGACAACGAATGTGGGCGCAAGAAGCAGGAACGTTTCCTTCGTATCGACGGGTATATGGTCAAGTGACAGACCTTAACAGTGTCGGGAGGGGCAGCTTCGCTCGCGATCGGTTTGCGACAACAACAACAACAACAACAACAACGTGATTGGCTCAAGGACTAGACCAGGGTGATATCTGTCGCTAGTTGCTAGGAGGGCGCAGGAAGAAGAAACCGGTGTAGCGTTGTAGACGAGCGTCCAGGAAACGGATGTAGAGCTGCTTCTCCACAGCCAAGACGATCAGCTTGGTTGATATACAGGACCGTGGTCGTGAGCATGATAAGAGTGAGGGTCGGAAGGCACGTACGACGAGAATGCGCAAAGAGGGTGGGCTATCCAGTGGCCACCTGTTTGAGTTGGGATGCGTCGTATGCTGTCAGTAGTTTTGGTGGGAGCCTAGTATCCGCGCGTACCGCACCACGTAATTGCAACGTAAGTTTGTCGTCGACGAGGAGGGTGAATGCGGAGGCGAAGGCGGAGAAGAAATCTGGTAATTGAGCAATATGGGGGCATAGGAGGAGGGGGGGTGTGCTGAGGCGGCTGCTGCACAAATTCGGAAGGGCTGGCTCGTTAGGAAGGATGGTGTTGATGGAATGGTTGATGATGTCTCAGTCTCTCAGAGCGAGGCAGACCAAGCGCGGTCAGGCCTAGCCAATCAATGGTGGCTTTCATCCCCCAACCTTGCGCGCCAAGGGGGGAATACGTGCTCCTCTACCTGCGTCGGACGGGTCTGCAGGCCAATCTTATCGCCTAATCGGCAACACATGATTGGAAGTCAGCGTTATAAGAGATATAGTAGACTAGACTCGGCCTGCTAGACCGAGCCTGGGACGTGTGAAGTAAGTAGTCCGTTGTTTCTGACGGAGGTTCATCCCTGTGGTAACTTTTCTGGCNCCCCCCCCCCCCCCGTTCCTCGTTATTAGGTATGCAACCCTTGGAAGACTGGTACATTCACGGGTGGGTTGTGATGGGTTGCGGTTGTTATCCAGTCGATGGGTACAGTACGGCTGCAGCTTTGAGACCTGCTGCTGGTAGCCGTGCATGAAGGGGAGGGTCAAGGCCATATCACGAAGTTGAGGGCGCCCGGCATTTAGTTGTGGTACCGATGGTCACCTCTTCGCCAAGGGCGTTGGTGGTCGAAGAGGTAAGAGCGGACTGCTGCAAAAGCCCTTCGTTTCAAAATACCCTTCCAGGAGATAGAACCTGCCTGAGGGGTCTGTCGAATTTGTAATACAGGGAACACGCGGTGCTAGGCAGCTTCGATGGCTGGCGTCTTGCATCGCATCACAGCATCGCGACGGCACCTCCTAGGTAGGAGGTCATTGCCTGACCAAAATGTGTGAGTGGGTGTGTACCAGCTCAAACATAGCGGCCAGTCCCATTGTGGTCGAAACTGGAGGGACGTCGGGAAGGAAGAAGGACCAAGGTAACAAGACGAGTCAAGACGGTGAAGTGTGTAGCGCTCAGTCCGGAAGTAGGCGGCTGTCTCGACGACGTTATAAGTCTCAGGGTTCGGAGACGGGCTCTCCCTTCCATGCCAGCTGCCAGCAAACCAACTATCTGGGCAGATACTGGCGGAACTTTCCCTTGTGGGGATGAGGAAGATGACAGCGATTGTGTAGGCCTCAGAAGGCGATGGCGCCCTCCTGTCGTCCAACCAGAATCTTGGTTCGGCATGTGTGCCATGGGTAGGGTGTTCTCGCAGCAGAGAAAATTGGGTTTCAGACAAGGCGATAATGGGCTTGAGACAGAATCCCATACCTCGAGCCAAGGGCATTTTAGGGCGACTCTGGCCCCGGGTTCCTGGCCGGCCACGTCTAGGAGTCATGGAGCAGCCCAGGACAAAGCAGTTCGTGATATTCTCTGTTGAGGGCAAGCCAGACACTCCGAAGTGCATGACCATCACGTTCTGGCCGATCCATAAGCAGGTCCCGATGCGCGTCGTGAGTCGTCGCGACCGGCGCGGGTCCAAGAGGTGGGTTGGTGTCTTAGTTAGCTGACTGGAGGCATCACGGGGTCCGGCCGGTGCCCTCCCTCCTTTGCTCCACCGACCCTCCACCAGGTTCCGACTCAAGCGAAAAGGCGGGCCAGAGGTTGCCAAAACGCTCCGGCGAGGTGCAAGCCGGGGGTGCCACCCCCAGAATATGGGACGAGTCAGGAGACGCAGGTGAAGTGACAAGCCTCGACCAGATGATGTGGTGTTTGTTAGTAGAGCGCGGCCTTCCTTTGTATAAATGCTAGCGCGTTTCCCTCTCATATGGAATGGGAAAAGAGAAGAAAAGTGAAGATAGAAGGACAGAAGCGAAACCAGAAACGACAGAACGAGTCCATGCTGATTTGGAAGCGACTGTTCAAGACGAGGTATGTGAATGTGGCCCTTTGGAGTCGGGAGACCATCTAAGGGAACGAAGAAGCATAATAATTAGGACAGGAATCTGACATGAAAAGGAATAATAGAAACAAGAACGTCCCGACAACTATTACTACCCACTTCCTGATCCGATGCATCAGAAACCCACGTGTACTTGGACTCCCCGACGCACAGCTCGCCGAGACTACGGATACATAGAAGAGAAACGCACCCCCGGATTCCACCGTCGCCAACTACAACCCAGACGCTGGGTTAGAATTGCAAGACCAGGCCGAAGGGAAGGCACATAGCCGGGAACAACGCGCTTGCATCCGTATCAGCAGCAAACAATCTTGGCTGTGATTTTCCAGCCCAAACAAATCTTGCCCACAGCTTGCGCAAGCTGTCCAAAAGACCCAAGCCCGCAACCCCCGCCCTGCTCTCGATCCGCCTCTTGGTACTGCCACTCCGGCCATTTCAGCAACCCAAGTTGTCCGCCCGCTCCGCGACCATCTCCATTGCCCAGGTCGTCCGGACCGCAGCAACATCTGCGAGACAGAACAGGCAAATCCCTCGTTGGACTCACTCCACGTCCCCGTCCTCCGTTGGCCAACTAGTACCTATCTACCTACCTTACCACCGGGTGCTTTGCTCCAGCCATCGGCAGGCCGAAACTCAATTTGGCGCTTGCCTTGCTTGACTCGCAGCCGCTGGACATTAACGACGCAACCTCCCTCGACGGCCACCTCATTGCCATACGTCGCTTTCTTTCTTACATCCCCTTATCATCTCTTCCTTCCCGTTTATTTTCACCTACCCGAGCTGAGAGATCCACCGCACGCTGCTCTCCCCTCTAACCCTCCGAGTGCGCCCGCAGTGACGGCAGCCTCCCAGACAATCGTGGAAAGTCGCACAAACAAAGAGCGATCGGCAGGGATTGCGGCGCACTGCAAATCCGAGCCGGCTTCCGACCCCGATCTTAGCCATCCGTCTCCAGTTTCTCTCATCAACACTTACCCAGACCGCATTTCCCGTGGAGGAACCCTTTCGTCTCCAAAGCTCCACTGCCCCAACAGGTGGCGCTCCTTCCATTGTACCACACGCTCGGGACGTTTCGAACCGCTACGCTCAGAGTGTTCAACCCTTGCTCCAGAAGCAAACACATCGCCATTAAGGTTAGTGGATTACTAACTCTCTATTACGCTCTTCATGCCTTCCGCAGCTCAGTCTCACGCAACCGCCTCTTCCGCCACCAGTTCTTGTACGGACATAGCGGCCTGGCTCTTTTCCCTCTCACACCAACCGCCCCCCCCCCCTTCTTTTCCCTTGCTTCTACCACTTGCGCGACGCATCTGATATCTGACTGGTGCAAAAGAAAGCCATCAGCCCAACTTGGTTGCACGTTCCGCTTTGGTGTCCGCGCATCACATAACGCTACACTGTCTCGTCCCTAAGTCCCGAGTACATTCCTTGACGTCAACAAGTCTAGAAAATCGAGGTACTAGAGCCCCGAAGGCCGACAGGAACTGAGTCGAACGACTGTTAGCCCCCGACCCGTCCGAACCGGCGACAAGTACTCCGCCCTATCCGTCTCGCACACTTCTCATAACCACATACTGCTGTTCTCTCTCTTGTCCGCCGCCTCTTACCACCATTGCCTCTATTATCCTGCCTCTTGGTAGCTTGTCAGAGAGCAAGCGGCGGCCGAAAAAGCACAGTAACAGTATCAAGACCACACACACATTCCCAGGGAGCAGCACACACCACCGCCTTAGACCCCTCACAGCCCCCCCCCCCTCCTCCCACCGACAACAGGAAGAGTTGCCCTCCTCCTCCTATTTCTCCTTCTCGTCCACCACCGCCGGTTTTCACTTCCTGCGCAGCGCAACGTCAAGTGTCAGACGCAGGCCAAGCCAAAGCATTCTCGTCACAACTCAAAAGGAACAACAGCCGCCGTGCACCTACATCATCACCCACCACTCATCCTCTCAAATCCGTAAGTCAGCTTCTTTGGTTGTTGCGTCGCGTCGCTTCATCCCTCTCCTCTCCGCTCTTCTTCTGGCCCATGCCCTCATCCACCCCAGCCCGGAGACTTGTCATGCCCTAAGCACACCCGACAATACGTTAAAGTCCTGGACCCCAAGTCGTCCTGTTGCATCCTAGCAAGCCCTCCACTCCAAACCCCTCCATGGCCCCTTGTTTCTGAGCCTGGAACCTGCATCGCCCACACAGGCTTGCCCTCTCATTCCATATTCTAGAGATAGTATCCGGACGATGTGCTAGTCCTAACTATTTTACTCCCTTGCAGCATAGCAGAGAACAACACCCTCTCGATTTCAATCTACGTACTCGTCAAGGTATACTGGACGGAAGGCGTTTGTCACTGTCCACCTACCTATTCTTCCCCCAAAGGTACATTTTACGTTCTAGCAGCCCACAAGCTCTTCCTCTCTCTTCCACCTCCGCAGGCAACTGTGTA
>PUHP01000046.1:52210-70049 GCA_006783085.1 Colletotrichum shisoi | reverse complement strand
CAGCTTTCTAATACTATTTTCTAGACTTCGAAGACGTTGTGAGTAAATCCTCCTATAAAAAAGCGTCTAATAACATATCCTCTAATAATATATATAAAATAGGTGATTTAGATAAAAACACCTTAGATAAAAATAACAAAACGTTCTGTTTAGATACTGCTGCTACAGTTAACGTTATATATAATAAATCCCTTTTTATAAAAACAAGATCTGTGAATAAAACAGTGAACTGGGGTGATGCTAAGCAACAAAAAGTCTCACTTATAGGAGATGTTGCTATACAATTCCCTAATAATAATAACATATATATACTAAAGGACTGTTTCTATATGCCTAAACTAGGGATTAATCTCCTTAGTTAAAACAGTATTAGAAAGCTGAATATAGCTTCTCTTTTCTAGGATAAATCAGTTACTTTAATAAATACAAAGGATAATAAGACCCTTTGCAAGGGGGTACTTAAAGATAACTTATATTTCCTTAATATAAAGACTCTTACCTATAAAGAGATTACATCTCTAGACGTCAAAAAAGAGGGTTCAAATCCAAACACAGTCAGGATTAGTTAATTACTTTATATAGCAATTAACTAGCCTGCCAAAGGAGCTTCTATTACATAAGTCCATAGTAATAGTGTTAATAAAGGAGGGAAGTTAACTAACAGGCCAGTAGGTCAGCAGAAGTACCATAAGTAGGGGGGTGCAGGAAGGGGTAGGTAGAAAATACCTGGCAGGGATCTTTTACTTTCGCCTAGTACTATTGTAGGTACATAGCAACACCCCACCACCATCTGCCGAATCGCCGACTGGAGTTCAGTCAGCTTTCCCAAGTCCATGTTCCTTGAAACATGTCAGCTGCCATGAAACATGAGCCTCTTGATGGCTCGAGCAATCAACCCATTTCAGTTTGGTTCTAGAATGCGAATCTTCGTCATGATCGATTCGACAGGGCATTTTTACTCGGATTGACCAGCTACTCGGCCACTTGGCCGCGTTTCTTGTTGGTCTGGAAGTTCCTCTTGTCTTTGTCGTGGCATTCACTCACAGTCATCCATTATTTGTGGTGACAGTGGCAAATCCAATAGTTCACACATTTGCGGCGTTGACACCATGACACCGCGACACCAATTTTTGGCCTTCGGTTATGCTTCTTGTCACTCCGCCTCCCTAAGGGGTCCAATCGCGAGGAAGGTTCATCATTGCCAACAGTCTGAGGGATCTGTCCCTCTTTGCACGGACAGTCCTAGAACGAGCAACCACACAATCATGGGTCACCCCTCGCGTTTCATGGAATGGGATACACCAGAAGCAACAGAGGTTCGAGACGCCAAATGCCGCAAGAGGAAAAGAAGAGGCCGTGATAACATGGACTGAACGGTCGATATCAGATGACGAAAGATAACTGTCTGCCACGCCTGTCCTGCCTTTTTCATTTGAGCCTCCTTGGTTCCCATGTGTCACTCCTGCTGCACCCCAGCCCGTTTTTCGTCCAAAATGGTAGCGAAATTCCAGTTACGAAACTACTCACCGCCGACATACCGGGTGCTCGCTCTGCTTGTCGTCTTCGTTGTGCTATCGGTACTTCTATTACGAGACGAGCCAGTGCAGCTCAATGGCGACGGCGATGACGATGTTGTTGCTCCCATCCTCGAGGCTACGAAGAGCAGCTATGACTGGTCTACACATCCCCAGAAACATCCGGTCCCTCTGGCGGATATGACACGTCTCCCCGACGGAGAGCCACTCAGTCTCCCCATGATCCAGTTCGATTTCGCTACAGACCGATCAGACAGCCTGAAGAAAAGAGATATCGGCCTCATGAGCTCCCGCCGCCATGAGGTGCGCAAAGCATTCATTAAGAGCTGGCAGTCATACACCAGGTACGCCTGGGGATACGACGAGTTACAACCTCTATCCTTGAGGGGCAGGAATCGCTACAATGGCTGGGGTGTTACCCTGGTTGACTCGCTCGACACACTATGGTTAATGGGAATGTTTGATGATTTCAACAAAGCCGTCCAATACGTCAGCACGATTGATTGGAACAACGCGACGGAGTCAAGATGCAACGTGTTCGAGACGAATATTCGGTACATCGGTGGACTTCTGTCGGCGTACGACCTCAGCAACGAACAAGTGCTTCTCGACAAGGCCATCCAGCTCGCTGATATGCTGTACGCGGCCTTCGACACGCCCAACCGCTTTCCCCCCTTTGCCTTCAGCTTCGTAGAGCTCAAGGCGGGAAGGATCTTACCCGATCCATACCAAAGCGCTGCTGCTATCGGCAGCATGTCTTTGGAATTTACAAGGCTTGCTCAGTTGACGGGAGAGTTCAAATTCTACGACGCCATCGAGCGCATAAAGCAAGCGTTCGACCTCATCCAGGAAGAGACCATGCTGCCGGGCCTATGGCCGAGCTTCATCAACGTCCGCGATGACTTCCAAGCGACCAACAACATCTTTAAGCTGGGAGGGGACGGCGACTCACTCTACGAATACCTGCCGAAGATGCACGTCCTCCTAGGCGGGCTCGACACGTCCTATGAGAAAATGTACAAGGGCGCCGCAAGAGCAGCCAAGGCTCATCTTCTGTACCGACCAATGACCCCGCAGATGGATGACATCTTGCTCCTCGGTACCGCCATCGTCAACGAGAAACTGAGGAAAATCGACCAGATTTCCGAAATCGAGCACTTGTCCTGCTTCGCTGGCGGGATGTTCGCCATGGCTGGCAAGCTGTTCGACATTCCAGACGATGTCGAGGTCGGCGACAAGCTCGCGCGCGGATGCGCGTGGGCGTACAAGTCTTTCAAGAGCGGCCTCATGCCGGAGAAGGCACAGGTTGTCAAATGCGACACCGTAGACTCCTGCGCGTGGGATGAGCAGAAATGGGCTGCGCAGAGCGGTCAGCACGCACCCCGCGGATTCTGGCGCGTCGATGACGCCCACTACAACCTGCGGCCCGAGGGTATCGAGAGCCTCTTCATCCTCTACCGAATCACCGGCAGGGAGGACCTTCTAGATATGGCGTGGGACATGTTCCAGGCCGTCCAGAGGGCAACGCAGACGGACGACGCCCACGCCGTGATCGTCGACGTGACGTACAGCCAGTCGCGGCAGGAGGATACGATGGAGAGCTTCTTCTTTGCAGAAACATTGAAGTACTTTTACTTGATTTTCTCGAATCCCGAGCTGATCAGCCTGGACGAATGGGTCTTTAACACCGAGGCTCATCCCTTTAAACGACCTACATCAACATGATAGACGGTGGCGGTTTCACGGCTTTTTGGATTAGACGTTCAACATTCAGTAATATTAATAACCGAAGCCTGATTTAGCGAAGGTACCCAGTCCACGTCGCAGGCATACGCGCAACCTGGTTCGTGCGTAGTAGAAGATGACGAAGGTATGGACAGGCCTTCGGTGCCCGCAGTCCAACATGGCAAGAAACTCCCAATCATTCAGCGAATGAGTGAATCCAGTCTTACGTTTTCGTGGGCTGGTCGACTGAACGCTCACCAGGGTTACTTGGAAACTGAAAATTCCGGTACGCCACAGAGTGCTTCACACTGCATAAATGAGTTCCAGGCGGGGTACAAGCAAGACGGGAGAGCAGACTTGAAATTGCACGAATTGACTGTCGAGAATCACATTTTGTTGATTTGCCTGTTAGACAGCGTCACAAGATGGGTGAGCGCCTTCCTCACCCGAGAGGCTCAGGTACTTACGGATGATTGAAGTAGGTATGGGTTTCATGATAAAGATCAAATTACAATGGAATGTAAACGCTTCATACGACTCCATATTATATCTGAAGGTGCTCGGTGTCCTACGTCCCTGATCTTTTAGCTTGATATTTACGCTCGTTGCGTAGCCTCTGGCCGGTTGCCAACTCGCGCCCCATATTCACGTTGGACAACATCTTGCATCATGTGTTATTTGTTCATTGTTTCAGTTCCGTTCCCCTGCAACATAGCTCTAGCTAGCTATTCTCCACTGTTTCCATGTTCTCTGACTTTGCTTCGAATACTACCTGGCTGAGAGACCTGTTCATAGCCTTTCATCTAGGAGACGGCCCATGCGTACGCTAATCTCCCCAAAAGCTGCTCAGCGGTCCAAGGATTGTATATCCCGCTTATGATCGTAGGTCTCAATGAAGCAACAAAACCGCAATTTGCCCGATATACTGGGTGATAACCCCCCCCCCCCCCCCCCCTTTTTTTTTTTTCTTCTTTCGATTTTGGTTGGTGAGGGTAAAAACGGCCATATAAGATCCGGAAACCGACTCATGAAAGGTGACTATGTTCGCCAAGGGTGAATCCATTTGGTTGTCGAAGGCCGGGGGCAAGAAGCCGAAGCATTGTGTAATGTTTCCCCGCCCCCTCTATGCGCCTTGCTCGTCATTAGAATATGTTGGGTATGTAACAAGCCGCTTGGCAATCGTCCGAATCACATCAAATCTTCTTCCTCCTCTTCGTCCACTTCATCTCCGCCCTGCTTGAACACGACCTTCTCTGCCAGCGCGAGCGTCTGCCTCACGGGCAAGCCGACCACGTTATCAAAGCTGCCCTCGATCTTCTCGACTAGTAGCATGCCGCCGATGCCTTGCACCGCGTACCCGCCCGCCTTATCGGCGCCTTCTCTCGTCTTGACGTACGCATCAATCACGTCGTCCGGCAGGCCGTTGGTCTCCTGCGCAAAGTACACCTTGGTCTCCTCGGTATGGATGGAAATCTCGTAGCCCGGCGACCGCGCGTCCTCCCGTGGCGCGATGACGCACACAGAGGTCAGGACACGGTGCACGCGAGTGTCTCTTAAGTGGCGCAGCATCTTGATGTGTTCGGCCTCGCTGCGCGGCTTCTCCAGAACGCGGCCATCGCGGGTGACGATGACGGTGTCGGCGGCGATGACGACGTCCGGGTCCGGAATCGAGGCGAGGTGCGTCTGCAGCGCCGTCTCGTACACGTCGAGGCACTTCTTCCGCGCCGTCTCGGAGACGTACTCGTAGGGCCCGTAAGCCGACTTGTCGAGGTCCTCGGGTTTCGTCGAGGGCGTGATTTCGAGGCCCGTCAGGCCGACCTGGGCAAGGAGGGCGCGCCGCCGCGGCGAGGCCGAGGCGAGGATCACGCGCTTGGACTTGAGGTAGGAGATGATGGGGAGGTTGAGGGAAAGCGGCCCCCGCGGGCCGGGACCACCGGCGGCGGCGGACGGCGCCCGGGGCCGGTTGAGGTGCTCGCTGGCCTTGACGTATTCCGGCGGGGGATCGGAAGAAGTTTTCGCGTCGCCCATCTTGGTGTGTGTAAGTTAACAGACAAGAGAGTCAGTTCTTGAAGAGTTTGCAGAGAGTCCGTCGAGGATTCGGGAGTGTCAATGTTTTGTTGCTCGTCTTGAAGGATGGTTCGGATAAGACGGGGAAGTACCTAGGCATCCGTAGTTATCGGAAAGAAAGGAGGTCTGGCGGATTGTGGGCCGGTCGCATAATGCCAATGAGGTCACAAAGCTCGGGTCGTGCCAACCCCGCCAGATCCACAGTTCTTATCTTATCTCAATCCCCTCAGGAGCGTTAGCAATTCAAATTTCAGCTGCCAGCCAGCCCTGCGGAGTGCGGACGGAAACAAACGTGCTGCAGGAACCTTACCGTACAAGGGGTGGTCTTGGACTTTTTTGGGAATCCCGCAATGCGGAGGTAGGGACCTGATCTCAGAGACATCCCGCCTTGGTGCGAAACAGCATGTGATCGTGCAAAACACACACCACATCTCCCTCTTCCCGACATTAAGCCAGACCACCACACTGCTGCCTGTGGAATTGACCCTACCTGACAGCAGACACACTCGTATCGGAACAGCAGCCGATTGCGCCTGCATCATGTCTTCCCCAAATAAGTCAAATTCCCCGTCAGCTCCGGCAGATGCCGAGCAGCCAGAAGAGAAGCCGCGCCTCACCGAGGCGGAGAAGAAGCAGAACCACATTGCGTCTGGTGAGTCTATATGTTCGCTTTGAGGACGGATTTGCGTTGCGCGCACACCTCTATAACCGTGCACGCATTGCCTCCCTCGGGGCGCAGCGCAGCGTACGACACAATTAACACGTGCTCACAGAACAGAAGCGACGCCAGGCCATCCGTGAAGGCTTCGATCGGCTCACGGAGCTGGTGCCAGGTCTGGAGGGCCAGGGCCGCTCCGAGGGTCTCGTGCTGAAGAAGACGGTGGAATTCATGAAGGAGCAGCTCAGGCAGCGCCAGGAACAGGTGGACCGCATCGAGAGCACCGGCGGCGAAGTCGACGAGAAGTATAAGCGGTGAGTGCTCTAAGCCTCCAGCCCGGCTTGAGGTTGCTTCTGACCTGAATTCATCCACAGGCCACTATTTCATCAGCAGGCGAACAGCACCTCCAGCAGGACGAGGTGACACGGCGAGGCGTCGCCGACAGCTGTCGCGTTTGGAATTTATTCGGGGTTCAATCATGGAGTTAGGGTCACCGGAGAAGATATACCTTATTGGGCATGGGCTGAGTAACGGTACTGCGTCAGTATGGGCTACAGAGGAGGCGGGGCGGTCTGTTCGTACAGTGGCCTCCAGACACATGCAAGGCGACTCGGCATGCGTTGCTGTTGGAGTAGTATACATACAATTCTACAAGATGTTATACACGGCCCACGCCGGCTATTGGTACGTCGCCGCCATTTCTTGCATCTTCTCGCGCAGATCCACAGGCGTCATGTCCTCGCGCGCCTTCTTGTTATCGCCGGCTTCCTTGGTCGACGACCGGTCGCTCACGCTGACGGTTACGGTCCCGTTTTGCATGTTTTGCTTCCCCACCACGGCGATGACGCCGAATCCTTTCTCCCTCGCCTCGGCCAGTTTCTTTGCCAATGACCGCGGACTCGCGTCAATCTCGACTGCGAAACCCGTCGGGCGCGGCTGTCTCGGCTTGTGCGAGTCCCTCACGCGGTCATGTCCCGTAAGGACATCCTTGATCTCGGACGCCCACTGCATTATGGGTTCCGTGTCGTTTAGGGTGAGGATGGCGCACTGGCGCGGGTTCAGCCAGAAGGGCCACTTGCCCTTGTACTCCTCGATCAGCAACGCCATCAAACGCTCGACCGAGCCCAGAATGGCTCGGTGGACCATGACGGGCGCCACGGGCCCGTAAGTCTCGAGCTCGACCGGGTCGGCCTGCTCCAGCGGCAACCCCTGAGCCTCCGACTTGGGCGCCGGCGCTTGGTACTCGAGATTGAATCTCTGCGGAAGCTGGAAGTCGAGCTGGATCGTACCGGCCTGATGCGACTTTCCGTGAGAGTCGTGAAGCATGACATCGATCTTGGGGCCGTAGAAAGCACCATCCCCTTCCTTGATGGTGTATTTGAGCCCGGCCTGCTCCAGCGCATCGCGCAACTGTGCCTCGGCTCGCTCCCATTCGGCGTCGGTCCCGATGTAATGGTCCGGCGGCCGCGTCGACAACGCGAAGTCGAAGTAGTCCAGTCCCAGCGCGCCGTACACCGTCTTCATGAAGTCGAGCGTCTTGAACACCTCGTCCCGAATCTGGATCGGCCGGCAGAAGATATGACCGTCGTCCTGGTGGAAGCGACGCACCCGCGTCAGGCCGCTAAGCGCGCCCGAGATCTCGTTGCGGTGTAGCGGGCTGAAGTCGGCGTAGCGGATTGGAAGGTCGCGGTAGCTTCTGTTCTTGGAGGCGAAGATAAGGCAGTGACCCGGGCAATTCATGGGCTTGAGGCCGTAGTCGTCGTCCTCGCCCTCGGCCATCCGGGCCGCCTCACCACTGCCCTCGTGTGGCGGGTCCCTGCTGCCAGCGTCGCAACAGCTTGCCGCCTTCTCCCCGAGGGCGCGCGCGCGGCTGGTGACGGTGTACATGTCGTCGGCGTAGTTTTGCAAGTGACCTGACACCTCCCAGAGAGACTTTTTGTAGATGTTTGGCGTGATGACCTCGTCGAAGCCGTAGTGAACATATTGCCGCCGCAAAAAGTCCACCAAGCGGTTGAATACGCGCGTGCCGTTCGGGAGGAAGATTGGCGAGCCCGGGCTGTAGACGGAGGTGGTGAAGAGCTCCTGTTGGATGCCCAGCCTTCGGTGGTCGGGGAGGTCATCTTCGGCAGCGGAGGTTGTGGCCGGAGTCGCGGCGGGTTTCTTGTCGGAGTACCATTGTCTCGGAAGGCATTGCCGCCTCAGCAACGGGTTTCGGAGGCTCGGTAGCGTGCGGAGAGCTGGTCGGACAGCCCGTGCGGGAAGCATGGCGCAGAATGTTGGCAATTGGACGTCATGTCATTGTGCTTGAAGATCACACGAGATGGAACCTCAATTTGTGATGCAAGGATCTTAAGAGCTCACTGACGAAAATAGTATAGCGCTGAATCAGCTCCCAAGACCTGCACGGACCCTGCGTCGCTTTTCGCTTCAGTTCACCATCCATCAGGTACCTAGGTAAGTTAGCACCTTTGGTAACCTCCCTTCCCACCAACAGAAGCAACGCATTCGAGCCAACGTTCTGGGCGGCAAGCCATGAGGAACAACTATTCTGAATGTGCAGACTCGGTTTCATCTGGACGTGATGTTCCTGGTACTTGATCGTCCGGGGACTTAGGGGACTTAATTCATCCAATCCAAACATGGAAATCAAATCAAGGACCGGGGAATTAGGAGCTGAGGAGTGTGGCCTTGGCCACCCGTGGCAATGGCAATGGCAATGGCAATGCCGACAGCCATCCCGCCCGCTTAGTATCAGGCTAGTGGTGGGTTCAGTATCTCACTTGCAGATGCAAAGATTCCAATCATTATCTCGTAAGACCTAAGAGCCCACCAGCTGCCCTACTCAGGCGGAGGACCGAAGCCAAGTCCGCACGATCTTACGCCAGACTAAAAGGCACCAAGGTGCAACTTGCCCGAGAGTTCTTGATTCGTCTACAATAAGCATTGTGCTGCACTGCGCCATATCTGTGCGTGCATTGGAGATCAGGTGACGAAACAGTCAACGTCCTCCAGACTAGCAATCTTTACGATGGAAGTAGAGAAACTCAGTTCCGGAACGTAATCGTCTTGGTTCTCACCCACTCCTCCAAGCCCGTCGAGTTAAACCTGCCAAAGCCGCTGGACTTGACACCACCATGAGGCAGGCCGCTCTCATCGTGAACAGTCATGTTGTTGATGTGGACGGCGCCTGATTCAATCGCTTTGGCAAACCGCAGACCGGTGCGCAGATCCTCCGTAAATACAGCAGATGTCAGGCCGTACTCTGTATCGTTGGCGATCGCCAGAGCCTCCTCTTCGGTCTCGACCTCAAAGAACGACACGGACGGCCCGAAAGACTCGGTCTTATAGATGTCCATGTCAGTGCTTACGTTCTTGATGACGATTGGCCGTAACCTTGTTTTGGACGTCTCCTCGGCATCGACGTTGCCAGCGATAACGGAGGCGCCCTTGCCGACAGCATCTTTGATGAGTTTCTTGTTCTTCTCAACGGCGACTGTGTTTATGAGAACCGGTGCATCGGATGTTGTCGGGAAGATCTTCTCAATTGAGGCAGAAAGCTTGGCCTGGAACTGCTCGCTGACCTTCTTGTGAACGATGATTCGCTCCGTGCTCATGCAAATTTGACCTCCGTGGAGAAAAGAGCCGATTGCGGATTGATCCGCAGCCAGGTCGAGATCGGCGTCCTCCCACACGATTGCCGGGGCCTTGCCTCCCAATTCCAGCAAGACGGGCTTCAAGTACTCTCCTGCCTGCTTGGCGATGATGCGCCCGACGACGGTGCTACCGGTGAAGTTGATCTTCTTGACTTCAGGGTGGGCGATCAGAGTTGTCGTGATGGCCGCGGCGTTGACAGGCTCGTGAGCAATCACGTTCAGTACTCCCTTGGGCAGGCCGGCCTCATGAAAGCAAGACACCATCTCAACAAGTGTCCTTGGTGAAAACTCCGAGGCCTTGAGAATGGCGGTGTTGCCGGCTGCGATAGGGAATGCTATTGATCGTGCTCCCAGGATGAAGGGGGCATTCCTGCAACCCAATTAGCTCCGGTGTTGATGGGTTTCTAGCGTACTCTACTGACCAGGGCGCAATCGCAAGAACGACCCCGTAAGGCTCCTTCAGAACGAGTGCGCTGATGTTAGGATCGTTTGTTGCTGGCACGGAGCCCTCCACTGTGACGAGGCGCCCACCAACGTCCTTGATGCAACCAATGCCTAGCCCCAAGATAAATTCGGACCATCCAGCAGCAGCGCCGGTCTCTTCCGACATGATGCGAGCCAGCTCTTCCTTTCGGCTCTCCATTATGGCAGCAGCCTTTAGGAATATGTCTCGGCGCCGAATCAACGTTGTATTCTTCCAGCTCTTGAATGCCTTGGCAGCAGAGTCAACTGCCGCGAGTGCGTCTTTCTCAGTCGCGCTGCCGCATCTGTGGACAGTAGTTCCAGTGGCGGGAGACACCACGTCGAAAGTCTTATCAGGGATTACCTTTTCACCGTCGATGAAGAACGGGACAGTGTATTCGCCTCGTGTCGAGGTACCGTTAGTTTGAGTTAACATGGCTGGACGTGATGTGGATAAAGAGCTGAGCTAGTCGACCAAGAAGAGACGTCCCAAGAAAAGGCAAAAAAATTGCGATATCGAAGCAGCATGACGTAGCGAGAGGGGGAGAGAGGGAGTGAGGGAGAGCCAGGAGGAATCGGATTTGACCGGCAACTGGATTCTTATAGCCTTGAGGTAGGGAGGAAAGCAACGCGCTAGTCGTAGGACAATTGCTACCCATGCCCCTTTTGCCCTTTCGATATGCCGATGGCAAACACCATCTTAGTGCACGGAACCCCGCACGCGGAAAGTGGGCACGGGGAGAAAGTCTGAGACGACATGCTGCACCCAATCCGAGGAGTAATAGGCGCCGCGCAAAACAAATTCCCTGGTGTTCGCTGCTGCTTTATAGTGGACCTCGTCAAAGCAGTAGTTAGGCCGAAGGTGCCGGATGGCCGCCGAATCCTTGGTCCCCAAAGTGTCCGGCGTTCAAATCGCGGGGGACGGATAGCGGTGTCCCAGATGCCGACCATAGTTACCGGAACTCTATTTTCCTCTCTACGGGTTAGAGAAGGGCCCGGACCAGCCATTCAACCGGCATGTTGTGTAACGCCGGGAACAGAGAGAATCTGTACCCTTTTACTACTGGACAGCCTACCGCGTAACAAAGTCTAGAGACTGAAGACCATGTCATTCTCAATCTCCGCTCAGATCAAGTCGCGCCGCCCCATTTCTTGAAGACAGCTGGATCAACGAATGGTTGGGGCACAGCCGCCGAGTCTATCTGGAGCACCTCAACTGCAAAAACAGTCAGCTTCATAAGTGCGTATCCTGTTTTGAGACAAGTGGTCTCACCTGGCTTGGATCGTGATCCCGGCAAAGCGAATTGGACGTCACGGGCTATTTTGGTGGTTTGAGTGTAGGAACCTTTGCCTTGGTAGAGAGGCGGCAATGCGAGGTCGACCTTTGCCGGCGGTCTGCGAATTCCTTTTGATTCTGGTTCCGGCATAGCTGAAGTCGCAAAGTGACGTGAGCCAGCCAGAGACAGAAATCGGACTGACAAGACGCAGGATTATCTGACGGGCTGGCAGGGACGAGTGCGAACTTCAACCAGGAGGTCGCGCGAGTCAAGGTGCTCCCCTTGACGGATCTGAGATAAGGGTTCGTCTGATCAGATAATCCTGCAGGTCAACCTTGAATTTGTACAGTACCATGCAGAAGAAAAGAATGGTATTGACTGGACCTACAAGTCGTGCGTGACCTGTCGAGAACCCCGAATTGTGATTAGTCAAGACCCACGCTTTTTCGTCAACAACTGACCATTCAGACCGGCGCTCACCCGCCTGTCGGCCCAATTTTGACATACAATTTCCACTTTGGGGTATCGGGCTGACCATTACTGGAGGGCTCCTTCTTGGCAAGATGCCAACTGCTGTGGGCGCGTGGGAACTCTTCTCCAGATGTAAGGCGAGGCGTGTGGATATTAAAGTGCAAGAGGACGATATCGGATCAACATATCTCGTCGCTCCCAATTTAAGCTATCTTCTTCAATCGGAGTTGCTATCTTGATATTGAGCGCAGGGTCTTATCCCACGTGTCTGTGCTCTCTTTTAAGTTTTGACATTCAACCTGGTCTGAACATTAGGCAGTTGACATGTGTGAAAGACATGCTTACCCCGCTCGCTGCAGAAGCTCGAAGCGGGTCTTCGTAGGCTTCATCGGCCAATAGGGTGGTCAATTCCGGCCCTTCCCCTCTCAAATAAGTGCAACGGCTGGGGAGACGCAAAGAGGTCCCCTTATCCACAGCAAATCTTGCCTCGCTCTTCAGGTCAAAATCAGAAAGCAAACTTCCCCGCCCTCCGCATTCGGCCACACCTCACATCAACAAGTCCAACACACACGTCGCGACACCGGACCACCGCGCCCCAGCGAGCCTCGCTGCACCGTCGCAGACATCTCCGATTGCCGAGTCTTTCCTGCGAGCTCCGTTCGCACCTCACGCCACGCCCGGCCCGGGAAGGGGGTCCCCGAACCCGCCTGAGCTGCGTCTTGTCTTGTCTCACTCACCCGGACTGACCGTCCGCCGTGCCCTGCATGGACGGCCTGGCCATCGTCTCTGCTGGCGGGGCCACGCCCGTGTCGCCCGCCAGTCCCAAAAACGCCCGTCATGCTCCCAACGGGCCTCCCAAGAGGAAGCACAGCAGTATGGCATTGGATAGTAGCCCCGGCAGCAATGTAGGTCATGACGACGACAATGGCGAGCCTGATTCTAAGAAACGCCAGCCCGGCGTCAAACGCGCTTGCAACGAGTGCCGACAACAAAAGGTGAGTCACACCGGGAACCACAGCCATTGCAAGAGCTAGTCGGCTAACAGCCCCTCAAATGGAAAAGCTGCGATGCGATGTCGTTCAAGAACCCTTCCAGAGTTGTTCCCGGTGCAATCGTCTGAAGCTCGAATGCAAGATCGAGTCAAACTTCAAGCGTATCGGCAAGCGCTCGAAGCACGCCGAGATGGAGAAGGAGATCGACAGGTTACGGCGCAACATCGCACGCGCCCAAAGCCAGGGCTACACCGTCGAAGACGACGATCACGACCTGCAATCTCCCATTGCAACGAGCGTGTATACCCACACCCGTAACCCCTCTCTCATGGGTTCTGACGAGGCCGTCTCTTCGCTGTTGCACCTCAAGAGGGGCGGGTCGTACAGCTTACCACGCTACACACACGAACTGGAGAACGTGCGCCTGACTGAAGAGTCAGTGAACCAGCTGTTCAACGAGTTCTTTGCCTACTATCATCCTTTCCTCCCCTTTCTCAACCCCCAACAGACACCCGACCAGTATTTTCAGCAGCACGCCCTACTCTTCTGGTCCATCGTCTCAGTTGCTGCTCGTCGATATAGTGCAGATCCCACGCTGTTGACCTCAATATCAGGGCCTTTGACGCGATTGTTGTGGTCCACCATTGGAGACGTGCCCAGCAGCTACTTCGCTGTCAAAGCTTTGTGTCTGCTCTGCACATGGCCCCTGCCAACAAGCACGACAAGTGCTGACCCAACGCATATTCTGTGTGGTGTCATGATGAAAGTCGCGACCGGCATTGGCCTTCACAGGCCTAATCACAGCCAAGACTTTTCCAGGGTATCCGTCGATCTCAACAAAGAGCAACTGCATGACCGCGTATCGACTTGGGCTGTCTGCAACGTGGTCGCTCAGACCATCGGCACTGGCTACGGTCAGCCGGCTTCGACTCTCTATGATTGGACCTTGGCCGTTCGTCGAGGCGAAGATGGGCCCTTTCGATTGACACCCGAACTGGAGGCTAGACTTCAAATCGAACGTTTTTGTGACAAGGTCTCAAAGGAGATGTACAGCAACGCCAGTGATCCCAGAGGGGTTGCTGGGGACGAGCATCGAGCCATGCTGATGCGGGTGTACCGAAAGGACTTCAACGAACTTCAGGCAGCTATCCTATCACAACACCTGGGACCAATTGTCAACCTTCATATGCGAGCTGCCGCCCTTCACCTGCGCTTGGCTGGCTTTTTTGACTCGAGCACAACACCCGGCTACATCGATGATCTGATGGGGCTTTGGAGAGCCACAACAAGCTTTTTGGACAATATTCTCGAGGTCGACAAGGTCACATCGCCCGGACAGAACTCACCTGGGCAAATCTTGCTATATGCCACAAACTACATCCAGCAGATGTTGATAGCGGCGGGGTTTGCTCTGCTCAAGCTCATGAGGTCATTCTTTGCGAAGACGATCGACTTTGACCGTGGTCGCAACCTCTTCCACCAGACGATCAACGCCATCCGTGCGACAAGCGTTGTGAACAACGACCTTCAGTGGCGCTTAGCCGAGCTTATGGTGCAAATGTGGAACGGAGCCCGGCTTGACAACAACAGCACGGCATCGTACGACAACGACGACTCTCCATTGCTAATTGACGACACGTTACAGCTCAAGGTGCGCTGTCGCCACAGCATGAGTCTCGTGTTCGACTCTGTGTGGCGGTGGAGAGAAGAGTATCAAGCCCAAGGTAGAGGCTCGATTGACGGTAATTATCCAGCCCCTCCCCGCTTCTCCCCTTCCCGTGCTCTAGCCATTGCGTCCACGTCTCTCTTCGGTGTGACTGTGATGACTGACTTACGTGCCACCCCAAATAGCCATGAAGCAACCTACTAATCCAGACTCAGCGAACGAGTCCTCAGCGTCTTCGACCCATTTGGACAGCACTCTGATGCCGGCCACGCAAGGGTTGCAAGCGAGCAGCTTGCTCACGACCAACGGAGCTCTTACCCCGAGCCAATCTGGCGGCGTCGGAAGCCAAGCACCTAGCAACAGCATGCTAAGCGGGATGAATTATGGCGAGACCAACTACGACTTCTTCGACCCCCAACACTGGATGTTGGATGGCCTGCTGGACTTCAACTACAACTTCGTGCAGCCCCTTGAGGGCGCATAGGACCTGCCTGACGCAAGGCAGGGTCTATGAAAACGACGACTCTACCCACTGAAGGCGCAATGCGGGAGGAACGCCGACGAATTTGGGGACCGGTTTCAGAACTACAGAAACATGGCAGACAGTCTGACTTGCATCCTGCCAGGAAGGGGTGAGTAAACGCCCCTTGGCAGCCGTTGCGTTGGCCCTCTCGTTGGGGTCCGGGGTCCGGGGATGAGTTACTTGGTGTGCAGCTCTAGGCGATCCTCCCGTACCCCGTGGTGGGCGACATTATATCCTGCTGCGGATATTCTGTTACCCGTGCTTATCAGCCGCGCCAGCGAGTGGACAAAGGCTGTCCAGCTCGCTCCTGCTGTTGTCATTGGTATCCCGGAGTGGAAGCTCCCTAAGAAGCGATTCTCGTTCGTATACTTTTCCCCCCTTTCCCTTTCCCCCCGTCTACCCTGGTTTCTTAACACGGTTTGTTGATGACGGTATAATCATGCGTATATTCGACCACGAGCTCCACGACATCATGAGTCGACACTGGGTTCTTCGGCTTGGGCGGTCGTCTTGTATGTTTTCTTCATTTCTTTATCGGGAGGCTTCTTTGTTTCCGTTTCCTTTGCAGGATCATCAAAGCATTGGCAGTAGCGGGTGCAGGTTTCATAGGGTATACAAGTATACACTGTCTCGAAGGTGCTGTAGTTAGCTGCAACATCATCTGAATTCACAATGTTTTAATTCGATGACACCTAAATTGTGTTGTCTCCAGGGATCGGCAGGTAAAAAGTGACCTGGTCTGTTGATGACCTGCGCGCTTCTCCCCTTCTACCTGCTGTGCATGGCGCCGTTGCGTTTCTGAAGTACATCGTCCTGAGACATATCTGACGAAACAGATGATGGCCACATGTCACGACATGAGCCATGACGGCTTGAGCTCCCCGGGTCGGAAACTTCCCGGACATGTTGGTGTTGCGGCACGGGAATCTTTTACGGGACCGGAGCTGATCAGAGCCGGGCAGTCGAGCGTTGTTTCGGCCGTAAGCCCTGCCCTGCCCCGAATGACGGCCATACAGCATGAGCGTGCAGGAGAGACAGCAGGCGGGCGTGGCTCTGCGCACGAAGCATATCACTTTTCGGCGGTCACATGCAGCCCCTTCTTCCGTTTCGGAGAAGGGACCTACTCAAGACAACGTCCGCGCAATCTGTGATGGGAAACCACTCGACGCCCACGTAGCACGAGGGCAACGTTCGGCAGGCGATGGGTCGATTGGCATATGCGGCATCCAGCCCCCCCCCCTCTTTACATTGGAATATTGCCCAAACAAGAAACCGTTCAGAAACTTTTTAGATTATTTCCATCTCGAGAGGGCTAGTTATGAGGGCAAGAGGGAAGGCAACGAAGGGATGCTGCAACGACCAGCATTTCTTCTCCTATCTGCAAGACAGCTGCGGGTCGTTGTTGTAACGACCGGGTGGGTAAGATTGCCATCTTGTAGTTCGAGTATGTGTTGTTCCTCTTCGAGAACGGTAGGGGCGGTGACGGGTGGCTCGGGGCGTGGATCAACAGGCCAAGGAAGGGCATGGCTCTTCGCCCCTGCGGGTCGTGTATCTGTACGAGTTCGAGAAGTATCTCGACCCAGTGGTTCTCATTGTCGCTTGTATCATCGTGGCGGAACGGGAAGGCGGCCTGGTATTGGGTTGATGGGATCTGGGCGAGGTATTCTCTGTCATCTCCCCCCTCGGGTCCCCCCTCGAATCCCCTCTCGGGGGCGAGGTAGATTCCTTGTCCAACGGATTCCAGACGTGTGGTGGACATGGAGCTTCGATTTCGAGGCACACCCTCGTCCACTTCGCCATCCGTTCCAGGGGACAGAAGGAGGATGGACTCAACAGCGCGTGTAGAGGTCGGGTTGAGGCCCATCGTGCGTTGAGGCCCCCGTGGGACATTCGCAGTCAAAGACAAAATTAGGGTGTCGAGTCATCATCGCTGGGACCGGACGGGTGTTACGGGCGGAGCAGGACGACAGGTCGTCCAACGTTGTTGACGTCAATGAACCGCAGAAAGGTATTCGGGTCCAGCGCCACCGTGGTAGGCGGGAGTGGCGGCCGGGAGCAACCGTAGATTGTGAAGCGTTTCTTGCTTCTGTTCTCGATCGCAGAGGGAGGGCCGGGGGGTTGAGTGGACGCACAAGCGACAGAGGGGTCTCAGGAAGGGATTCGTGTGGACGGCTGCGCTTGTTTAGTTGTCGCGCGTAAAGAATAGTCCATTTGGTCGTCTGCTGTTGGTTAGCAGACGAAAACACTTTGTTTTCGCGGGGTGTCCAGCTACTGGGGGGCCCGTTGGTCTGTTGGCACCTTGGCCGTTCGTTCTTTGCAGAGCTTCACAGCCTCCGGCATGGATCTGGCACTCCGCCACTCCATTTTCCTACGTTAGGAGAATCCCAACGGGCGGCAAGATACAAGGATAGAAATAATGCGCGGGCGTGGAGCCGTTTGTTTGCCTGTGTCTCTGGAATTAGGCACATCGCGCATTGCGAAGTTGGAATGGTGCGACTGCGGCTTCGGGTATTCTGGGAGCTGCGAAGGAGCAGAGGCTTTGTGGCAGAGTGAATACCACCCTGCACCATGTAAGAGATCAGCTCCGAGACTGTAGTCGAATTGTTGGAGTGTAGGGTAGGGGTCACGTCAGGGAAGCGACGAATCGGTCGACTCAAAGGGCCTGGGAGATGATTTCTGGAGTCGTCGATGAACGCTGTAACTGGCTGAACTACGCTGGGAGATCTTGGATGCGTTCAGGTCGGTGTACAAGTCCAATTCAACCGGTGTCCGGAATCGCCGTGGAACGGACGGGGGCGGGGGGGGGGGGG